>PVKA01027487.1:0-30290 GCA_004027165.1 Ctenomys sociabilis
TTTGCACCTTTGTGAACTAACTATATTTTAATTCTTTCCCCACAAAAAAATGAACTATTCTCAATCTGTTGAATTTACCCCCTTTTTGACAATAAGGAAAGTAATTCTAATCCATCTTTGATAAGAAAAGTAATTAGAGAAATAGATCCTTATTCCTTGGTAACATCTCACTTCTGTAGTGATGACATTGCAAGTCTTATCCCAGAAAGTACTAAACTAAGGCATGGAAGTTTGAGGATTCCATGTGGTGAGGATCCCAACAGTTTAAACTGTAATCAACAACGCATTTGAAGACTGCAAAATCATATAATAGTTATTACATAGATCATTATTATAATTGTTCAATGCACTGACCTCATAGTTGTTAATCAGCATGGCTTTCAAAGTACTCTGGTTACTCTTAGAGCTGAAGTAGCATAACCCATGGTATTTGTGATTCACATTCTAGTGTATACTTACTTTTGACCAATTTCTCAAATCTAGACAAGAATCATCTATCCATTGCTGCTCAGATTATCTAGAATGTATCATTGTATTTTATTTCATTTTTTCCTGTGTTTAGGACAGGGTCTACAAGGTCTCACTACATGGATCAGATACATAATGTTTTCAGACTCCCAAGCGCTGGGATTACAGGTGTGTGCCACCACGCCCAGTCTCAATCACCATCTCAGCATGCCCTAGCAGAGAAGCACTGACCCAGCATGCCAGAGATCGAAACCTAGCAGCTGTGCTCTGCCGAAACAGGCACTTTAGTCCACTGAGCTATCAGGTTTTGTATCATTTTATTTTAAAAAACAATCTTTCATGGGACAATATGTTGTTAAACTATTGATAAATGCTTTAGATATGTTCTTTTAGGGAAATACTTGTAAGAGATGAGATTCGCCTTCCTCAGGAAGTCTGACTAAACAGAAACCTCATTACCCAATGGAATGACCTCGCTGATTTTCTTTGTATTACTACTTTCTTCTGCCCCATTCCGCATCCTCTGCTATCACTCTCACTCCTGCTTCCTGGGCTCAACTCCAGAATAAAACACACAAATCCATGTCCTTGGCTCAGTATGTGCTTTAAGAGGAAATCAAAGAATACATCCATCCTATTTCTGATATCTTCTTGGCCCTTATTTCCTCCCACTTGCTTTTGATCATAGTAAGCTCCAGTACTTAGAGAACAAATAATGTTTCTTACTCCTCTATATTATTTTGCACTCATACATACTTGAAAATAAACTAAGGCACTTTGCATTATCTCCTCCAAATGCCCCTTCTGAATTTCCAAGACTCTTTCCAAGCCATGAAGACCCACTAAGCCAACTCGGTCTGGACTGGCTGGATAAACACTGTCTAAGGGACTGGGAAGTGGGCAACTCCCAGGAGTGCCCTCCTACCCTGAATCTCATCAGCTGGTTTTTGAAATGCTGGTGACACCAGAAGCAAAGACAGGTAATGTGATGGTAGCTAACAGGTTGATGAACACAACACAAGTCCACGTGTGGCCACTGAACTCTAGATTCTTCTCCTAGTCTCACTGTTGCTGTTCCAATGACAGCTTAGGTACCACCCCTTTCCTGGTACTTTTTCAAAGAAATCAGGTGTAAATATTTACTTCCCTGTCACTTTTCTTTTCCATAACCTGTCAATATAGTGCTATTATAGCACAGCACAGCAGCATTTCTCTCAAGCACACCAAACAGAAAAGATGCCCTATGTGCAGTTACTGACCCATGCCTTTGAACAATTCCCAGACATTTGGCAGCACTATTCTCAAATAACACTTCTCATATCACACGTTTGACAGCCTTGTTTCTATCTTCATTTGCTAAGCAAGTAGTTATTTGGAAGTTATGCGAGTGCTTCAAATCTAGAACATGGGAAATTCATTGTTACTTTATTAATGCGTTCATTCATTCAACATGTAGTCATGTAAGTGTTGGGTGTTTAAGACTATAGCAACAATCGAGAATACAAGAGCTAAATAAAATCTTTCCTATGCATATGGATGACCAGCAGAGCTTCAGATAATGGAGTGAGTCAAAGGGACCATTTGTGTCGTGATCAATCACTATGAGGACAGAAGGTAGGCTTTGCTCTAGTCATGAGATAGGGAGCAATACGAATATTTAATATTTACTGAGAGCTTATTTATTCCAAACAAATGGCCAACCGATAAATCTTAAATATCAATATTAACATTTTGATTTAAATATAATTATTGAGCCCAGGTATATGGTTGGACCAGATTCTCTGCATGGATGGGTGGGGCGAGCCCAGGTGAACAATGAGGCCTAGAGGGGACCAGACTCATGCGTGGAGGTGGTAAGAGATATCTCAGATGAGCTGATCTGCTGGAGGAAGATACAGAGTGGGACCTGCCCAGATGGGACGCAGAGGAAGTAGTTCACACACAAATTCCCAATTTATGATCTATTTGGTTATACAACTATAGTGTTTGTTCCTATGATCTAAAGTACCATTAACTACCGAAGTTTGTCAATTTCTGAATTTCATTTGCTGTTATTATTGACTACTGTAAATAGAATACTATATCTGTCTTAACCATATGTTCTCCCTTGGACAATAAAATCAGGAAGTACTATGGTAATGACCTCACCAAACCCTTATACTGAAGGATGGAGAACAGTACCAAATGGAAAGAAATGATAACTATAATGAAACAATTACTGAACATAACTAAAGAAAACATTGACAAAAAAGAGAGAATTGAAAAATGATGGAAAACTTGAATGAGAAATACAGAAAAAATACAATGCATGAAATAGACTCAAAGAGATATATGGGAAGTTTAAAATTCCATGCAAGAAAAAAGAAATCACAAACTAAGTATAGAGGTCACTCATAAAGTGAGAAAAAGCCTTAACCAACAGTCTCTCAGAAAAAGGATTTCTACCTAGAATAGATAAAAGAAATAAAAAAATCAGGTCCCTCAAAATTCAAAGACCCAATCAAAAAATAGGCATCTGAGATGGCTACACGTGTGAGATGAAGAGATATAAATGCCAAATAAATAGATGAGAAAATGTCCCACAACATTGGTCATTCAAGAAATGCAAACTGAAACAACATTGAGATACCATCTCATTGAAGATAAAATGGCTATCATAAAGAAATCAAGTAATCACAAATGTTAGAAAGGCTGTGGGGAAAAGGAACTCTTCTCCACTGTTGGTGGGAAATGTAGACGGGTTCAACTACTATGGAAATCAGTGTGGAGACACCCTTGAGTAGGATTGGAAGTCCTACTCAAGGCAGCTATTTTCCTTATGGGTATTTTTTTTTAAAGAATTGAAAACATCATACCACCATGAAATATGTGCACCCATGTTTATAGCAGCACAATTTGTCATAGCTAACTCTTGAAAACAACCCGAATTCCCATCGAATGCTCAATGGATAAACATGTGATATTGTTATACAATGGAATATTACTCAGCTAGAAAGTAAGATAAACTGGAGGATTTTATAGAAAAATAGATGCAACTGGAGGCTATATCCATAAGATAAATAAATTTGGGTCACATGTGTAAACATCATTTTGTCTCATGGTGTAAGAACTGGAAAAAATAAATAAAATATAGAAGGTAAAATAGATACAGTAAAGTGGAAAAAAAAGTAGGGCCAGCAAATAGTTCAGTGGATTAAAGCACCTGCAAGCAAGTGTAGGGCCAAGGGTTTGATCCGTGAGCCTGCCCTGCTGGCTCCCCTCAGCGAGCTTGGAGCTGGCAATTGAGATGGGGCATGGTGATGTGTGCCTGTAATCCCAGGTCTTGGCAGGCTGTAAACAGGCAGAATACTACAAATCTGATCTAGAGAGATCCTGAACCTTGTAGACCCTTTCCAAAAAAAAAAAAAAGGAAAGAAACTAAACAGAAGTAAAAAGCAATGTAAATGAGGGAAGGAAAAAAAGGAAGGCAGTAAATTACACAATAGCTCAGACAATTGTCTATTAACTTCTTCTATCAGTTTTTTGAAAGTAGCAGTTATTGTTAAAATATTAATTTGACTAACTCTACAAGCTAATATCTATAATCTGAGGTGCTACATTGACAACAGCAATGTGCAAAATAATAACCACAGCTGAATATTTCCACTTGTTTTGTTTAAGTGTGTACTGTGTCTAATGTCTCATCTATTATTATTATTATACTCTTTTTAAAATAAATTTAAAAAAAGAAAAATAAAGGGGCCCTGCCAGTTAGCTCGGTTATTTATGTGCCTGCTCATGCAAATATAGTTAGACACAGGACATTGTGGTTTGATCCACAGCTGCACGTGCTTTACCATGCACACCACTAAGGCAGCCTAAGCCAGGCAAATAAATAAATAAACAAACAAAGTGCTTCTCAAATTTTGTGCCAGCCAAATAGCTCAGTAGATTAAATTGCCTGCAAGCAGGCACAGGGGCCAGAGATTCAATGCCCAGGCCTGCTGTGCTGGCTCTGCCCCTGGGGCACTCTGAGACTGCAGATGAGGCTGGGTGTCGTGGAGCATACCAGTAATCCCAGCATTTGAGAGGCTGTAAAAAGGAAAATAACTACAGGTCTCATCTAGTAGTAAGACCCTGAAAAACCGGTAGACCCTTCACTAAAATGCAGAAAGAAATAAAAAATAAAAAGTACAAGGAAAATACTGAGATTTGTTTAAAGGAAGAGTTAAGGTTTAATTTTATGTTCAATCTTGCACACCTATGTCTGGTTATCTGAGCAACAAATTTGATGATATCAATATGTAATACAACCATTGTAAATTTTGTATTCTTGTTTGGAAATTTGTACCATTTGTATTGTTTCTTTTTTGTTTGTTTTTGTCTTATTCTTGTCATGTGTTTTTGGATTTTTTTCCTCTTTAAAATAAATGATGTATACCCTATAATTCCAAGTTTCTTGGTTTGCTTTTATTCTTTTGGAGTTATGCTTTGAAGGGCAGCAGAAGCTTTTCAAAAAGATGGGATCCCAGCTTGTGATTCTGCGAAGTATTTACCATGCAGTTTCATTTTTGTTCATGAACTCTCTGCATACTTTACATCCTTAAAGTTTCTTCCTGCATTTTCTTCCAGAAGATTTAGTGTTTCTGTTTTAATATTTAAATATTTGATCCATTTTTTGACTACAGCTTTCTGCATGGTGATAAGCATTGGTCTAGGTTTAGATTTCAGCATGTGGAAAGCCAGTTTTTCCAGAACTATTTCTTAAAGAGGCTATCTTCCTTCCAGTGATTATGTTTGACCCCTGTATCAAGGAGAAAGTAGCTGGTGTATTTACAGTTCCGTTTCCATCTTCTAATCTGTTCATTGATTCTCAGGTCTGTCTCTGTCAGTAGCATGCTAATTTTATCATAGCATTATAGCAAAATTTTAGGTCAGATATTGTGATTTTATTTTACTGAAGAACAACTAGCAAAGAGACTGTTTCAAATCAAATCAGTGGGACAGATTCAATAATTAATACATTGCATATTGATTTCGTAGTGGTTTTTTGCCTTACAAGACACATTCTTAATATTCTATATACAAACGCCATTAGAGTAGATGTCTCTAATCAATGAATTAAGAGAATGTAGCTGTATACTTATTTTTTAAACCTGAATTATAATGCAGTTTCAATAACTAATAATTTCTGGCTTGTTATCTTCCTAGTGGTTGTCCATGGTACAAGAAGCTAATAGAATATCCTGTTCAAACACTGTCAGTGCAAATATTGCTTCTCATTGAATTACATAGAAGTACTGCATATTTATTCTAACTGTACTGTTTATACAAACACAGAAAGGTTCTTCCTTCGTGTTCCCTTTTTTTTTGTTTAGTCCTGCCAAAGATGGGCATTCCATTGTCATTCAATTACTATAGATGCCTGAACTCAAAGAAATAATCAAACACAGACCAACACTCCAAAATAATAGTGGGTCATCTGGAGAAGTTGTTGACTAGAGCCATTTACAGCTCCACTTATTATTATGACCTTATTTTATATACCTCATTTTTATACTTTTCTGCTGGATGGTTAAGACCAAGATAAAGCAAGACCTATATAACAAAAAATGTAGCTTTTGAATCTGATGAGGTCAGTAAATTTCCCTCAGGGTTTATCCTGTACCCCTAACCCACATACCTCACTCTGTAGATTCTTTGTCAGTGTCAGCCATGTGGATGAGTCACGGCCATTGCTTGACCAGTTCGTTCTCTGTGAGAGCCTGAGAGAAAATTTTCTCTCCATGTGACTCTCCCCAGGCAGACTATAGATCATTGATCGCATTCCTCTGTGGCTCCATAATCTCCTTGATCAGAAAATTTGGGGCACAACTGAGTTTCATGATGTCACAGCACAGGTTCTCCTATGTCCTGAGTCTTCATTGACCTTGAAAGGCTAGGGCCAAAATGTTCCATGATTTAGCAACCTTTTCATTTCTCCAATTTCTAATCTGTGAACTTCGGTTGATAACCGTCCAGGAGACAAGCTGATCAGTACCGTGCAGCATATGCACTTCAGTTTGCCCTAACTATCTGAGTAAATTCTTTTTAGTTGTTGTACATTTCTATTTGTATTTCTTCTTTTGATTTCTTATACTAGGGAGACTATACAATATTTTCACATGTGTGTCTGGTTTATTTCACTTTTGAGTATATCCTCAAGTGGCATCCACTTCAATATAAATGCTTCAAGTTTGTCATTCTTTAGACCCAAGTAATATTCCATTGTATAGAAATACCACTGTTGAAATTTTTTCAACCGTTCCTCATGTGACGGGCATTGTGGTGGTTTCCAAGATTTTACTATCACAAATTGTGCTGCTATAAACATAGGTACACATATATCACTATGATATAATGTTTTCAGTTCCTCTGGGAAAATTCCCAGTAGGGGGATAACCAGCTTGAATGGGATTTCCAGTCCTATTCTTTTGAGGAGTCTCCACACTGATCTCCACAATGGTTGTACCAGTCTACATTCCCACCAGCAGTGGAGAAGTGTACCCTTTTCCCCACATCCTCTCCAACATTTGTTGTTGCTTGATTTCTTTATAATAGCCATTCTTCCTGGAATGAGATGCTATCTCTGGGTTGTTTTAACTTGCATTTCATGGATGGTTAGTGATGTGGAGCATTTTTTCATATTTATATTTGCTTCTTTAATTTCATGCTTTGAGAAGTGTATATTCATCTCAGATGCCCATTTCTGGATTGGGTCTATAAATTTGAGGGATCCAATGTATCTTAGTTCTTTATAAATTCTAGCGAGCAGACCTTTGTCTGATTGCTTATTAGCTAAGAGTTTTTCAAAAGTTGCGGGTTGTCTTTTCACATTATTGACAATTTCTTTGATGTACAGAAACTTCTCTAGAAGAGTTGGTCCCAGTTGTTAATTTTTGAAGTGTTTCCTGTGTGAATACATGTTTGTTCTAGAACTCTTTGCCTACCTCTATGTCTTCAAGAGTTCCTCCTACTTTCTCTTCCCAGAGATTATTTCTTTTTTAATGTTTAGATCTTTAATCCATTTTGACTTTAGCTTAGTGGATGGTGATAGACCTGGGTCAAGATGTAGTTGTCAGCATGTAGAAAGCCAGTTTTTCCAGCACCATTTATGAAAGAGGCTACCTTTCTTCCAGTAAGCATGTTTGGCCCCTTTGTCAAAAATCAGGTTGCTGAGGGTGTTTGCAGAGGCCTCTGCACCTTCTAATCTGTTCCATTGATCCTCAGGTCTACTACATTGCTAATACCATGATGATCTTATCACACTGGCTTTGTAGTATAATTTCAAGTCAGGAATTGTGATGCCTCCTGCCTTATCTTTGTTGACCTGGATTGCCTTTGATATTCTAGGTCTTTTCTGGTTCCAATTAAATTTTAGAAAAGATTTCTCTATGTCTGGGAGGTATGTTGGTGGCAGTGTGATAGGAATTGCATCAAATCTGTACAACCATTTTAGAGTATGGGCATCTTCACGATGTTGATTCTTCCTATCCAGGAGCATAGAATATCTTTCCATTTTCTGAAATCCTCTACAAAGTCTTCTTTTAGCGTGCTATAATTTTCCATGAAAAGATCTTTGCCTTCCTTGGTTAACTGAATTCCAAGGTATTTCAATTTCTGCAGTGCTATTGTAAAAGGTATTGTTTCTATAGTTTCCCTCTCAGTGTGTTTGTTACCTGTGTAGAGGAATGTTACTGACTTTTGAGTATTGACTTTGTATGCTGCTATGGGACTGAATTTCTGTATCAATTCTAGTAACTTCCTGGTGAAATTCTTTGGGTCGTCCAAATAAAGTGTCATATCATCTGCAAATACTGATAATTAAACTTCTTTTCCCATTGTTATTCCTTCTATTTCTCCCTCTTTTCTAATACCTGTTGCTAATCATTCCAAAACTAAATTGAATAGGAGGGGTGATAGAAGACATCCTTGTCTTGTACCTTATTTAAACATAAAAGATTTCAGTATTTTCCCATTTAGAATTATATTAGTCTTTGATGTGTTTTAGATGGCTTTCCACAAACTGAGGTAGAGACGTTCTATTCCAATTTTCTGTAGGGTTTTGAACATGAATGAGTGTTGGATTTTGTCAAAAGCTTCTTCTGCATCAATTGAGATGATGATGTGGATTTTAGATTTCGGTCTATTAATATAGTGTTACATTTATAGATTTTTGAGTATTGAACCATCTTTGTATCCCTGGGATGAATTCTACCTGGTCATGGTGTATGATCTTCTTCATGATTTGCTGTATTCTATTTGCTAGGAACTTATTCAGTATTTTTGCATCTCTGTTCATGAGGGAGATTGGCCTGTAGTTCTCATTTTTGATTGCGTCTTTCCCTGGTTTTGGAATCAGTATAATACTTGCCTCCAGAAATGATTTTGGGAAGACTTTTCAATTTCATTGAAGAGTTGGAGGAGTTTGGAGATTATATCTTCTAAAAATTTCTTGTAGAATTCAGCTGTGAATCCATCAGAACCTGGATTTTTCTTTGGCAGCAGGCTTTTTATTACGTTTCACATTTTGTTGGCTGTTATTGGCTTATTGAGAGTTGTTATATCTTCTTGGTTCAGTTTTGGTAATTTGTACCTTTTGAGGAATCTGTCCATTTCTTCTGTGTCTTCTATTCTTTGAGTGTAAGGATTCTCAAAGTAGCTATTGATAATCATCTGAATTTCCACTGAGTCTGTGTTGATTTCAACTTTTTCATTCTTTATTGCTTGTGTTTGAATTATTTCTTTCCTATTTTTGATGAGGTTAGCTAGGGGATTATCAATGTTATTTAGTCTTTCAAAACCCTGCTTTTTGATTCATTGATTCTTTGAACTGTTTTCTTCAACTCAATTGAATTAATTTCTGCTCTAACATTTATAATTTCTTCCCATCTTTCTGCTCTGGTTCTGGTTTGCTGTTCTTTTTCTAGATGTCGGGGGTGCAACATTAGGGTGCTAATTTGTTCCCGTTCTGTTTTCCTAATGTGTGAGTTCATAGCTACTATTTTCCCTCTGAGAACTGCTCTCATCACATCCCATAAATTCCGATAAGTTGAATTTTCATTGAATTGTAGATATTATTGAATTTCTTATTTAATTTCATCTGTGACCCATTGATTGCTGAGTAGGGTTTTGTTTAATTTCCATGAATTAAGCAATTTTTCTGGTTTCTTTTGTCATTTATTTCCAGTCTCATTGAACTGTGGTTGGATAATATGCATGGGATAATTTCTGTTTTTCTGCAGACACTTAAGCATGACTTACTGAATATTATGTTATCTATTTTTGAAAATGACCCATGCGTAGCTGAAAAAAATGTATATTTAGCTGGGGTGGGGGGAACCCTATGTATATGTCTACCAGGTCAATTTGTTCCAAGCTCTGGTTCAGTTCTGCTACTTCTTTGCTAATTTTTTGTCTGGTTGACCTATCTTTTTGAGGTAAGTGGGTGTTAAGGTCTCCTGTTAAGATTTTAGTCTTAGTTATTAGATTTTTCATGTTCATTATGATTTGTCTTACATAGTTGGGTGCTCCTGTGTTTGTTGCATAGATATGTATGGGTGTTACCTCTTCCTCTTGAATTTTTCCCCTAAAGAAGGCCAATATATAGTGACCTTCTTTGTGTCATTTGATCCTTCTTGGTTTGAAGTTGTGACTGTCTGAGAACAGAATTGCTACTCCTGCTTTTTTTCTGAGGTGCTGGGGCATGTAATATTGTTTTCTATCCTTTGAATTTAAGACTGAATGTGCTTTTGAGTTAGGTGTGTTGCTTGAATACAGCATATTGTTGAATTTTGTTTTCTAATCCACTGTGCTAGTCTGTTTCTCTTAATTGGTGAATTGCGTGCATTTACATTGACATTTATAATTGAAATGTGTTGACTTGTGATTATAATGATATTCACCTGGTGTTGTTTGCTCCTTTTTATCCTTTTTTAAAAATTTGTTTGCACTTTTTAGTGCATTTCTTCCATTTTAATTCGTGGACCTCTGGTCATTGTGGTCTCTTTCTAGGACATCTTTCGGTAGCCTGTGTAAGGATGGCTTTGTCATCATGAAATTCTTTAGTTGTTTTTGTAGTGGAGGTATTTCACTTCTCAAACTTGAAAGAGAGTTTTGCAGGGTACAGTAGTCTGGGCTGGAATTTGTTTTCATAGAGGAGTTGAAGAACTCTGCTCCATGCTGTCCTTGCCTTCATTGCTTTTGTAGAGAAGTTGGCTGTAATTCTGATGGGTTTTCCTTTGAATGTAAGCTGCTTCTTCTCTTTAGCAACTTTCACTATACTATTTTTGTGTTGGATTTCTGGGATCTTGACTATCATACGTCTCCCTGTGTTTTTACTTGGGTTGAAGTTATTCTGTATGCTTCGCTTACCTGAATGTTGCATTGTTTCTTCATATTTGGCAAGTTTTCTGCTATTACTTCTCCCTATATTCTTTTTATATCATTTTTATTGCCTCTTTCATTCTCATTGATGCCAATTAATCTCGCATTGTTTATCTTCGCGTCATCTTGTGATGATAGATCATTTTTTTCTGCATCCTTGTTGTTTTCAAGAGATCCTTTCTCACCTTTTCACTAGCTGTGGAAGCGTCTTCAAGATCCTAAACTCTGTCTTCGCTTTCACTCAGTTTTGCAGACTCGTGATTGTGATTTTTTGTACTTCTGTATCTCTTTGACTCTACTTCATGCGATCTATTTCTTTTCTCTGTTGCTCACTCCAGGAATCTGTCCTATTTCCCATGTCCTCTATTTTTTTTTATCAATGTCTTCTTTAGAGGTAGCTATTAATTCTTTTACTGTAGAGTTTCTTCTAAATTGGGTTTCCTCTATATACTTCCGGAATTGATTCTCTACTTCAGATGCTATGATTTCAAAGATTTCTTTTTTTATTTCAAAAAATTATTTCTGCTTTGAGATCCTCTTTACCTTTCTGCTGTTGTTTCTTTGCTTGTGACACTGTTAATTCACATGTTTCAGCTGGAATAGTGGTTTCTGCACTTGTTGTGGTTGAGCATTTTGTTTCCCCCATACATTTCTGGATTTGGCTAATTACTTCAGATGCTATGTACTCAAAAATTTCTTTTTTTATTTCAGGCATTAAATCTAGTCTGAGTTCCTCTATACCTTTGTGCTGTTGTCTTTACTTCCACCTCTGTTAATTCATTCATTTCAGCTGAGCTAGTGTCCTCTGCACTTATTAGTGGAGGCCTGAGATTTCCTTTATCTCCTTGTCTTTGTCATTTTGTATAGCACTGAGCTCTGATCTTTGGTGTAGAGCTTTGGTGAAGTTATGACCTTAGTGCATTATGAGTTTTGAGTGCCAGTCTATTAAGTTTGAGATTATCCAGTTATGCCTGGCCTGGATCTAGCTGTTGTGTTCAGTTCATTTTTGCTGCACCTCTTCTGGTACAACTATAAGCCTGTGAGTCCCTTCTGTTGTGTCCCTGGTTCAAGGAGCACTGAGGAGTGCAGAAACTCTCTCACACACTCACCAGGCTGGCGAGGGTTGTTTGAGTGGATGGAGATTTGGAAAAATTCTCAGTCACTCGGTGGGCTTGTGGGCAGGGGCTCTGAGGAGTTGTCGGGAAAGTCGGTCTGGGGTGTATCAGGCTGACTGCTCGCTCGCTTGGGTGTCTTGGGGGCTGTTGGCTTTGGATGATGCAGAGCGTGCAGGGGTAAGCCAAAGGCTCTCCCACACACTCACTGAACCAGGTTCACGTGGGTGTGCTGGGAGAGTAAGAAAAAATCCCAATCACTAGGTGGGTTTGGTGGCAGGGGCTCTGGGGAGTTGCCGGAAAAATTGGTGTGGGGTACTGTGATGTTTCCTGCCTTTCCTTTGTTTTGCAGGAATGATTTTGATATTCTATGTTTCTTCTGGTTCCAAATGAATAACTGATTGTCCCTCTGAAGGCCTTGTAACTAGCACATATAAATAGTTAAAAAAATTAGGCCTCCCAAGTTCAAAGACCCAATACAAAAATGGATATCTGAGATGAATATACACTTCTCAGAGAAAGACATACAAATGGCAAGTAAAAAAATGTTCAATATAATTGGTCAATCAAAAAATGCTAATTAAAATAACACTGAGATTCCATCTCACATCAGAATGAATGACTAACATCAAGAAGTCAGCCAATAACAAATGCTGGAGGGACTATGGAAAAAAAGGAAGCCTTCTTCATTGTTGGTGGGAGTAAAAACTGAAAAATCATGATGGAAATCTGAGTGAAAGATCCTTAAAAACTAGGGTTGGAGATCCCACTCAAGCCAGTTATTCCCCCCTTGGATTCTTCCAGAAGAATGGAAAACATCATACCACAGTGATATATATGCACCCATATGTACAGCAGTGCAATCTATCATAGCTAAATCCCAGAGAAAATCCAAATGCCCATCAGCTGAGGAATGGATAAAGATGTGGTACTTTTACACAACTGAGTGCTATTCAGCTATAAAACAGGGTAAGTTTGAAATTTTTGTTGGTAAATGAATACAAACAGAGAGCGTACTCTTGTTTTTTGTTTCATTGTTTTTTTGTTTGTTTTGTTCTGTTTTTATAACCAGGGATTGAACTCAGGTCCTTGCACTTGCCAGAGAAGCGCTTATTCTACTGCACCTTCTACCCAGCTAGAGAGCATACCCTTAAGTGAAATAAATCGGACACATAGGTAGTGTGAGAACCTGAAAGAGATAAATGGAATCTGAAGGATACAATAGGTCCTAAGAAACGGGATGAATTTATTCAAAGGGAAAGAGTAACTGAGCTGAGGAGAAGAACAAGAGTGGAAGTAGAGGAAAGAGATTTATCTATGTATGAAAGCAGTATGATTTGGACAACTACACTATGCATTTCTCCTGGTCTATGGAAAGAAGAAATTAATGTTTTAATTTGTTTCATCTCTTTTTTTGAACTGTTTGTACTTTTCCTCTTCTAAATTTCTTATACATTTCTTTTTTGCTTACTTGGTAATATGAATTCCTGATCGGAAGACAACATTATGTTATTACAACACTTACTGCAAAATTCATATTACTTTGTTAAGTGAAATTTTGTACTTGTAAATTTTTCTGTTTTAATTATAAATTTTAATCTTTAAAACTAAAACTAAAATAAAATAAATAAAATTATTATTATCTCATACTTAATAGAAATATGTAGCAGAACAAGCATTGTACTCAAATTAAAACAAACAAGAGTTTGGGTGTGTAATCAGATGTCTGGCTCTGCAGCCATTTCTCTGACACCCCGATATGGATGTGTAGAAATCATCGAAGAGTAAAGATGAAAGGGAGGTTAGGCAAAATTTAATTGAGAAAAGTCTTAAGCTCATTCAGTTGTTGATAACTGATAAAAGATAGAACCGATTGTTTTATTTTTAAAATATATTCTTTTAAAATATGAATCACAAGGCTTACCAAAGTGACTATTTGAGTATACTCACACATATAACCTCACATTAAGTGTCATATCTCAGAAAAGTGTTTTTAACATCCACAAGTGCCATTATATGACATACTTACATATGTATCACAAGAAATCCACTGCTTAAGCAACGACCAGCCATTTACCATTTTTCATCTGCATTTGCATTGAATGCTGCTGTCACCAGGTTTCATTACTTTCCTCATCTTCAGAAAAAAACTGGTCTCCTTATCCCAGCTCATGCCCCCTTCTTAGGGACAGTTTGCTGGAGAAGATAGCTTTGTGGGGACAGAGAGGTCAGGATTCTTCCCAAAATTCACAGTATCTCTGCAGTGGTATCCTAGCTCAAAAACTTCACAATATGGACAGAGATGTTTAATTTCATTTCATTTTATTAAGAAATGTTGTTCAGTGGTACAGCTCTGGCCCAGCATCAGGCAGAGAGGAGGAGGAAGGCGACCATGAGACAGAAGAGAACTGTGGCCTCAACCAGGACAAAGTTGGGTATGGGAAGTGGGCAGAGCTGCTGCATGGGAGACAGATTCCTGGCATAGCCAAGGATCAAGCTGCCAAACACCATTCCCATGTCAGCCCCAGACCCAGCCGCACCCACTGTGGTGGCCCCAGATCCTAAACGTGCCCACCACAAAGGATACCTTTTCCCTCTCCTAAATATGTCTTGTACATATAAATCTCTCTACTAGGGCATGAAATTGAATTTAACCCTACTTTTAACATAACGAGTTAGTTTGCTAATTTTTATGAATATTGGCAAAAGTCACATGATTTCTGGTTCAGAGACAATGACAGTATTTGTCAGCACACAGTAGGCAGCATGAGAGTCAAGTCTGAATCCAGCCTCTAGTCCCCTCTGTGTCCAGGAGAAGCAAACGAAGGGGCCCAGAAAGATGACTGAACACAGGAAAGTGACCTTGCTGAGCCTCGTCAAAAGAAGCACAGTGCCAAGCCCCAAAAAACACTTGGGAAATGTATGCACAGGGCTGAGCATAGCCTTCTTTCACTAGTTCTCTCGGTGGTACACTCTGCACACAAAGTGGGGTGCAAGTTTGCTCAAGAGCAATGGGAAATTTCATCTCCCAGGATGCTATCAAAATTTCCCAGGGCAATAGAGATGGACCTGAAGAAGATCAATGGAACAGATTAGAAGATGCAGACATAACTGAAAACATACTGAGCCACTTGTCTTTTTTTTTTTTTTTTTGAGACAGGGTCTCACAACAATCCTCCTGCCTCAGCCTCCCGAGTGCTGGGATTACAGGCATGCGCCACCACGCCCGGCTTTGAGCCACTTGTCTTTGATAAAAAAGCCAAACGTTTATACTAATGGTGGTTGGCCAGGATATTATGTCGGCTTTTAGTGCTATGGTCATCCACTAGGTAAATAATTATTGAATTTTTGATATACTTTCAGCTATAAAAAAAAAACCTGTAAATATAATATCATGTATGGACCTTGTGCAATACCAAAACGTTATGAAAACAGTTTGCTATGTATTAATTCATCGACTCTGTATGGTTAAGGTGTTTTGAAACTGTCTGATTGACATTTGTATTTTAATAAAATAAAAATAAATGGAAAAAAAAAAAGCCAAACGTGCTCACTGGAAGAAAAATAGCCTCTTTAATAAATGGTGCTGGACAGAGTAAACTATTATATGACTGATCTGTAAATTTTTTCTTCTTCATTTTTATTCTGGACAATTTCATTGTTATATTCATTTACTTTTGTAAATAATTTATTTGTAATGTGCAATCTAACCTCATGCTATGTATTTGAATATTTTAGAAATATTTCTCTAAAATATTTGTCTACATCTTATCTTTCACATTTCAATATTTTCTAGAATTTTAATATGCTACTTAATTATTGATTTTTCAATAAAGTTATTGAGAAAAAATATATATATATAAAATAAAAGAATAAAAAAATTTTTCCAGGGCAAGTTAGATAACTCACGGGACTAAGTACCTATCTGCCAAGCACAAGGACTGGAATTCAATTCCTAGCACCACAGGCCACACTGACCCAGCCCCTGGGAATACTAAGCAGACCCCCAAGGTAGGACACAGTGCAGTGCACCTGTAATCCTAGTGCTGGGGAGGCTGAAACAGAAGGGTCACTGTGAGTACAATGTATGGAAGGACACACCCTATAGACCCTTCTCTAAAATACAAAAAGAAAAATGGTATTTTCTCTGTAGTATTTGTTGTTCTCCCAATTTAAGCATGTGCTTTGATAATGTAATTGTGGAATGTTTGAAAATGTGGAAGAAATAATAACAGTTTCAAATATAATAAAGAAGAGTAAATCCTGCTAAAATTGTTTCAGAAGTGGTAAAAAGAACATCACTGAAATTATTTTATATCTTCTCATTACTCAGGCATTTGTCTGAGTAGACAAATATCTGAGTCTTGCAGAGGTATTAATACTTATGGCAAAATTTTCATCATGAGAAGAAAAGGAAAACAAATTAAAGTTTTCTTTTTTACTAGGAATATGAATTTCTACTTCCCAAACCAAGAAAAGAACTGATACATAAATACTATCACTGTAAATAACTTTAAAATTTTCCTGAATTTTCCAGTGCGTGTTAAGAATACATTTAAAGAAAGTTATTGCTCCGAATGCACAGATGTGATAGATCTTGCTGGTCAACCTGGGGTTTGAGAGTTGTCTAAAGCACACAGTGGGGAGTGTGGGTGGGTCCTGGAACATGGCCTTGCAAACAGCCTGGGCCCTGGCTCCATCCTGCCTCTCTCCCTGATCTCTGCTTCTCTGCCACTATGAGGCCAGCAGATTTCCTTCGCCGCCCACTGCTTCCAAGCTATTTCTGCTCCCAAGAGAAGTAACCATGGAGCGAGACCTCTGGAAACATGAGCCAAGTGTTTCTTTTAAGCTGTGTATCCCTGTACTGTGTGGTCAGAAATACAAGGGTGACTAATATAGTAGATTTGCAATTATTTTTAAATGCTGTTTATTAAAAATACTATTGAACCAAAAATTTTTCTAGTATATAAAAGAATTAGTTTTTATAATATTATAAAGAATGAAAACAAAAGTATGTAGTAGATTAATGGTTAGGATCTCACAGCAAAAAGACATGTTTCTGAAAAAGTACTTGGATTTGAAAGAAAGGTTAAAGTAGAGAAAATTAATAATTACATATATTCTCACACTGATTAAGTTTACATCCTCCTTTTTATCTACATAATCAGATCTGGAGCTCAAAAAATTTTTTGAATAAAAAAATCAGTGACATAATTTGAAAGTTTGATTTTTGAAACACCCAATGTCCCCACAGGCAACTTGGGTGGACAAAGCACTTGCTATAGCGATGCAGAGGAGCTGAAGCCAGGCTTCGGCCTAGTGTGCTGCTCTGAACTGATGAAGTAACATTTGAGGGTTAGACCTCTAGACGTCAGAAAGGAACTCATGCAGCTTGCACAATCCTGCTGTGACTCATATCATTCTCCTGTAAGGGAAGATTGATTGAGGCTTTTGGTTATTTCCATAACTAGCTAGGAAAATCTGGGGGCGAGATCAGAATGACTCTGACATTGGGTAGAGATGCAGTAATGTCCTGAGAGCCCCTTCTGGAGACTGCCCAGATGTGAGAGACCTGGCCTTGGCACAATCAGACAGCACCTTGCAGTGAGTCAGCTGTAAGCCCCTGTAGCAGGCCAGTCCACAAGGGCTCCAAGTCTCTACGCAGGCAGCACCTTCCCAGAACTGGCCCACTCCAGTCTTTCTCCACCCCAGTTGCCACTTGTAGAGACCTAGTCCTGCTCATCAGTCACGTGAAAGGGTTGAACAAGAACAAAAGACAAACATCCACAGCATTGGCTCTGCATGCAGGGAGCCAGACAGCTCTTGCTGCGTCTCCAAGATAGAGGAGCCCAGGATTATGGCTCATCCTGCTTTATCCAGGCAGGATACAAGCAATCCAAGTGACACAGCTTCTCTGCCTTCCACTAGTATTTGCCTAGGTGAACAACCTGCTCTCAGCTGCATTAACTTTGCCCTGCGATACATGCTCTTTATCTGGTCTCCTACACAGTTAATCTTCAATGTTTTTGAAAAAGGCTTTAAAACTCGATGAGTTTAGGATGCGTGTTCAAGGGACAAGGGCAGAGTCGCTGTGCTGTATCATTTGTCAAGGCTGTGTGGGGGCATTGTACAGCTACACTGGCCTTTGATCTTTGTAGGAGATGTTCTCAGACAATTAACCCACTGGGAACATTGGACCAAGGACACCTAAGACCCAATATCGAAGGCGCCCAGCCTGGGGTAAATCCTTCCACACAGGAAAGGCTTCCAGGGAGAAACTGCACCCCTCTGGAACTGAACATTCACAACGTGAATTTCAGGTGGGTAAGACATGAGAAGCCCCAGTAGCCTGTCTCACCTGCTGGCCACCATTTCCTCTTCACTGGGAGCTGCAGAAACGAGGTGACCTGTTCTCTCCGTCACTCTGAGCAGATGGAGCTCCTGTTATCACATTGGGATGGAATGGAGGGAACAGATCCTAACCAAGACCATAGGTCTGCTCTCCACTGTGTAAGACTGACTAGATTTTCTGAAATAAATGTCTACTAATTCTCTGTATACCCTAAACTCAATCCTCAGATTTTGCCTCATTGTCTTCTTTTGTCTTCTAATCTCTCCAGGATTCCCCAGTGCTTCTTTGGAGCAGACTGCAGAACACCTCAAGGTGCTGTGCTTGACCTGAGTTGGATGAAGAAACTACTAATAAAGGTGTTGTAAAAATATCTCATATCTGGAATGTTGGTTTAGATATCAGGTGTGTTAATGAGCAATAACTTAGCCAATCAAAGCAGAAGTTTTGATTTTTGAAAAATATTAAAGCATTCCCAGACAATCTCTAGGTAGTCCAATTGGACATTGCCAGATATAATAGATATTGGCTCTATTATAATAATTCTCATGCATGACTATAGCTTGTGTCCCAGTGTCCCCTCACAGCCTCATGTAATCACAAGCAGGAGCTTCACAGAAGTGGCTGGAACTAAGGGGGGGTGGATGTGGATAAAGTGGTGCCAATCGGCTTATTATAGTTCTGCATGTGAATAAAGGAAAGCTGTACCCTTAGTGGCATCACCCAAAAGGTTTGTAACCTAGATGGGATAGGAGGGCAAGAGCCACGTGTTGCTACTGTTTTAGCTGCTTCTGTTACTGCCTCACTGCTTCCCTGCCATCCTCTGCCATGCCAGCCTGCTGTGGAAACTGTAGAAATATGGACTGAAATTTCTACAAACCATTAGCAGAAATTCATCTTTCCTCTTTAACTTTGGATGTTAGGCATTTTATCTCAGCAATGAGATAAAAATCACTAAAACAGGCCCTACTTTTTAGTTTATAACTTACAAAGCTAATCCAAAATTGGTAGAGGATAGGACCGGCAAGATGGCGCAGTGGTCAAAGTGCCTGCTTGGCAAGCACAGGGACTGGGGGTCAATTCCCGGCAGTGCATGCAATGTGGACCCTGCCTTCGGGCATGCTAAGCCAGCCACTGAATCAGGACATGGTGGTTCACGCCTTAATCCCAGTGCTGAAGAGGCTAGAACAAGAGGATCACCAAGAGTCTCAGCTGTGTAGTGAAACTCTGTATCAAATAATTAAAAGAAAAAACAAGTTGGTAGAGGAGAGAGAAAGAGAAGTGTGTTGGAAGAGAAGGAAGGTGAGAAAGGATGAGTTATTTGAGAACCGGTTGGCATAAGAAGTAATTGTGATGACATGTAACCTTATTTGGGGTGAGGGATGCAGAACATCTGTGTGCCTTTTTCTGCCCATTTGCCTGAGTGACAATGTGTGCTTCTTCTTTTGGATCACATTTACTATCTTGAGCTTGAAATTTGCTGGGGTTAGTGTATCTCTAACACCTTTTGATTCTGTGAGATCAAGCCCAACCACCAAGGGAACTGTTGGACAGAAAGCTGTAGGTGAGGGTTGGATGCTGACTGAGTTCTCAGAGGCAGAGCTTTATACTAAAGACTGATTATTATTGATTTTATATTTTTTTGAAGAGACGACAGTAGGATCGCTTCTTGTGAAAGGACAAATAGAAGAAAAACCCACAAAACCAGACAGATACAGGAAGAATTAAAAGTGGGGCATTTTAGAATCTTTGAATTTAAAGATTAAATGCCTCAAGCAAGAAACTTAATCAAGAATGTCAAGAGACAAAATTATCCACAAAATATTTGGAAAAAAACTTTGACCTGTCAGTTATTTAGAGTTCATGAAAAGTTTCAGAAACATGGTGAAGACAGTAGCATAGCTGTGTGAAAGGAAAGAAGAATAAAATTTAGCTTATATATTTAAGACAAAAAAATAGGTGTAAGAGTTTAGACTGCATGCATGTGTATAGGTGACTATTAACAGCACTTAAAGTAAGTGTAATAACCCTTTCTCGGACCTGCCCATCCAACATATCTTCATTTATTCTCTTTCATGCATTAAATCTACTACTCACATCATTCTTGGAGATGGTGTATAATTTACTGTGATTATGTGTTCCTGGTTAAATATAATTCTATTTTATCTCATTTATTCTTTCTATTTGAAAGTCTGACTTAGTGCCCCATATTTTGTTTATGTGAATTAATCACTTACTTCTATGACTATAGATATAGCCCATCTGGAAATTACTTGATCTGATTATTTTTCCTCAATAGAAATAGGATATTTAAAACAGTAAGTTGAGTTTTAAACAATATGGTACAACCTGTACTGTTGATTTTAAAAGGTACTCAAGTGCTGTATTCTTTCTTTGGCCAATGTTGTTATTCCCCAACTTGGATTTGCCATACTCCATCTGTTAATGAACTGCAGCATCCTATAATTTCTTCAACCTTCTCCTTGGCAGAATTTCTTCTAAAAGCCTATATTGATACTAGACTGTTAAATTGCTGCACTGATTTTTTTCCTTTATAGTGAGACATATTGATTATTCTGTAAATTCATCCCATTGTAAACTGCTTATCCAATCAAAACACGTTAATTTTGGGGTTAGAATCTTTGCATCTTTTCTAACCTAGATGAGAGAAGGATAAAAGCTTCCTCTCCAGGCATTTGAAGACGCTCAGACAGACAAGGGTGGACATTTTTCCAAGTGCAGAGCTGAGACAAATCCCTGGGATTTGCAGTATTTTCATCACTTAAGGAGCTTCACAGTGACAGAATAAATGTCCTCTAGAAAGCGCCAGAGCTTCTGAGCAAAGCTGAGTGATCATTTATCAAGTGTTCACTAGAAGAAAACCTCGTGAGTGGCACGATGTTATAAAAGAACCCTAAAACAGGCAACCCAGATTGTTTCCTCTAAGAATAATCTGATATAAACTTCTGACTTTGACAGATAAAGTGTCTCAAACTTGTTATCTCAGTAAATTATTAATTTGGTCAGTTATTAAAATCACCTACAAAATCCTGCCTGTCTGGGACAGTGAGAGACAGAGGCTAGACTCACGCCAGAGTGCACTGTAGGAATTTCAGCTGTAGGGAAAATAGATGTGATTCTGTTGATGAACAAAGTTCTTCATCCATTGACCTTGCTGGGCATCTGGTGTCAGGGTCATCAGATCCACAATCAAAATCTTATGCTCTTTGTACTATAGCACTCTGCTTAAGTGTGTTTTATTGCACAAAATCTGTAACGTTTTTTCTTTAAAAATAGTATCTTTACTCAACGAAGTTTTAAGTCTTGGGCCAGCTCAGTGGACTAAGGTGCCTGTTGAGGCAGAGGTAGGGAGCATGGTTCAATTTCTGGTGTGTCGTGGCAGCCCCACCTGGGGCATGCTGAGACTATGATTGAGACTGGGCATGGTGGTGTGGGCCTATAGTCCCAGCACTTAGGAATCTGAAAACAGAAGAATAACTACAAGTCCGATTTGTGTAATGATACCCTGTAGAGCCAGTACTAAATATATAAAAAAAGAACTTTTTCAGCCTATTAAATATTATTTTATATTGGTGTGACTCAGGTAGTCCATTTAGATTTTGTGGAGCTTTGATTAGAGTCTGCTTTGTTATATCCTGAAACTTAATAAGAAAGAGACCTAGTATGGGATTTTGGAGTGAAATCACAGAGTAAAACTACACTGACAATAAACAAAAATGAATAAAACTAAAACAAATCCAAACATATGTTGATTTAATAGCTGTTAATAGGCACAGAGGAACAGATTACTGATTCATGTCTTTTTTTAACTAGTTCTCACCATTTTAGGTGACTTTCCCTCTGACTTTAATAAAATATTTGCTGCCTTCTCCCTTCTGAGACTCATTCTTTACTCATAATTGGTATTCTTCCCTGTACTCCTGCTTGTCCATGAGGTCATGAACTTTGGATGATTGAGATTCCAGTTTGAGAGAGACATGTCTGAAGCTCACGCTAGAAGCTGGATACAAACAGCACACCTGGGCTGTGCTTGCTGCATCCCAAGGAGTTCTTATCAGCTACATTCTACACATACACTTCCTCTGTGCTGGAATATTGCATTAATTTGATAACCACTTCATCAAACTGTTGGTAATGGAGCTTCTCAGAAGACACCATTTAGTCTGTCATACTCAGTCAACCTTTAGAAGTTATATGTTTTCACTGAATTTCAGTTTCTTCGATTGGAATGTTACATTTTCCTTGTCTATAAAAACCTCCTCTTCTGTACCAAGACATCCTCTTGAAAGACCTTGAAGAGATATCAGATTATAGCTATAATGCAGCAGTTGACAAGCACCTTGCTATAATTTCTGTACTATTTCCTTCAGGTCCATTGCTGAAGACCTGGCCCCAGGCTATGGGACTGTTAAAAAATGGTGCATCACTCTGAGGTGGGCACAGTGGGGGGCGCAGCACCCCGCAAGGCAAGTGCTTGGAGGGGGGACAGGCTTTGCTCCCTCTTCCTCTTGCTCTGCTCCCTGCTTGGCAAGCAGAGCACAGGTTTCTTTATCATCGCCATGATGCAGTGCCTTGCCGCCATCCGAAGAGCAGGGACAAATGAACCCTGCGCTGAGATTTCTGAAACTTGAACCAAAGCAAGCACTTCCTCCTCGTAAGCTGATTTTCACAGCCATTTTTGCCACAGTGACCAAAGACTAACAGAAAATTCGTACAGAAAGCATGAGTCATTGCTGAATTATAATACATCAGGTGATCACAGTCCTTTGGAATTGGTGTGCAGATGGAAACTGGAAAACTTAGGGAAAGGCTTGAATGCTGTAGAAAAAAGTTAGTAGGGAATTCTAATGAGGACTTCGGGCCGGAATGCTGACACCAATGCACACCCGAAAGGTTGTGCTTGTGAAGTCTCAGGAGGAAAAAACTGTCAGAATTAGACTAGAGACCATCCTTGTAATTTTCTGGAAAAGACCAGGCTTCACTGTTCTCTGAGAATATAAAAACTTGAGCTTATAGGTAGTGGACTAATTTATCTTCTTTTTCTTTTTAATGTATTTAGTTGTTGCAGTGTCTCATCATGAAGCTCAGATTCATAGTGATCCTCCTGTCTTCAGGCTCCCCAGCATTGAGATTAAAGGTATGCACCATAGCACGCGGACTCTGGGCAGCTCAGCCTTCCCAGACAGTGCTGGTGCAGCATGCGGTGCCGGGGGTAGAACTGCGGTTCCTGCACTTGCCTAAGCTTGTCTAAGTCGGCGATGTAGTCTACTGAGCTGTCTCACCAGCCCTTCTGCGGGAAATTTCAAGGCAGTAAAACATTCAGGCAGTGGTGTGGGTATTGTTCACTTCTTATACCCATATTTATGATGAGAATAAAGTAAAAAACAAAAAGGCAGAGTGAAACTATTTGAAATCAATAGCTTTGAAAAAAAAAAACAAAACCTGAAGTTATGACCAAGAAGGAACAGAGATTAGCGCTGTTAAAACCATCAAGCCCTTTCCACTGGAAGAGTAGAAAGTATCTCTTGAGCACGTCTTAAGAGTAAAGAAGCCCTATCCATTGCAGACACAAATGTATAAAAATGTAAACCTATTTCCAAGACTT
The DNA here is from genome assembly GCA_004027165.1 of Ctenomys sociabilis. Lineage (NCBI taxonomy): Eukaryota > Metazoa > Chordata > Mammalia > Rodentia > Ctenomyidae > Ctenomys > Ctenomys sociabilis. The sequence continues at coordinate 23,960 of PVKA01027487.1, forward strand.
TCATTTAGGGATGGAGTCTCAAGGTGTTCTGTTAGCTCAGGACCTCTAGGGAATGACTTCGCTATAATGCATTTCTCTGTGAGAGTCACCGCAGCACACAGTGGCCACCCTACCAGATTCAAGTTGGCCAAGCAGTTTATTCTGGTGCAGACCTTGGTGCTGCCCATATGATGTTGGCTGCATGAGATTTCTGGGTACAAGAGTTACAGAGTCTCTCACTCTGTGGGAGTGATGGAGTTATGAAGCTCCCACAAGGTTTCAAAGGAAAGCCTAAGAGGCTGGCTGTGTGCAGGCAGTGTCCCTGGGAGCAGCGCCTAAGTGAAGTGAAGATATGAGGAAGAAGGCAAAGCTGCAACTGGGATTACAGCAACGAGACATAACTGCCACACACAGCCAAGCAGAGGACAAGCCTGCAAGAGGCCACGTGCTCTGCAACGTGTGCCAGGTGCTAGATACGGAGCATTTGATGCTGGCTCTGCTGGGTGCAGTGCTGCTCTGCTCCATTGGTTCCTCTGCCTGTCTCTCCCTTTTAGAGCACTATGGTTACCCCGTACCTATGCCACCATTGTTGTTTGGAAGTCTGCAACTTAGAATACAGTTTTTATAAGGGCTGGTAGCTGATTGTATCTTGTGTCTTGGAGAATACTGGTCATTTGAACAAATCTAGAACAATTAAGACACTGGGAACTCGTGGAGAAAGAATGCATGTTGCATTCTGCGATGGATGCAAGACTTTAGAGTAGAACACTATTCTTGGTGTGTGGAGGGCTTCCCAAAGGCTTGAGCTTAAGACCTGCTTCCAGCTTGAGGCAGTGCAGAGGGGTGATGGAAACATAGGTGGTTACCCTTCCTGGAAGGAAGCTGGGCCACTAGGGGTAAATGCCCACGGGCTGAAACCTTTGAAATCCTGGGCCAGAATAAGCCTTTACTCCTTGTGAGTTGGCTATCTCAAGTATTTTGTCACAGTAGAACACCAACACATTTTCCAATAAGGTATGCAAGCATGGCATGTTCTTCAAAGGTGTAGGACTTTCAAATTGAAACCTATCACTGTGCCCTGAAGTCATTCATTTCTTCCCATCTACTTATGTGCCGCATCTTTTATCTGCCAGTAAAGTTCTGTTGCTGTTTCAGAACAGCTCTGTATGAAGGGATTCTGCATCTCCTCTGGTCAAAACAAGTTGTTGCCACAGTTCCCATTTAATAATTGAAAATTATCTAAGTTGCTCTTAATCTTCTAGACCTTAATTCTAGACCTCTACCAGGTCCAGAATCTTTATGATGCTCAAATCTGTGTATTTCAAAATTTATCTCTAGATTTGGATGCTATTCTTACCCCATAAATCTCAGCTCCTTTCTCTTTAATTTTCCGCTTTCATCATGTGCCAGGAGAGCCACTCACACGTCTCACAGGGCTTGTCGATCAGCACTCACAGAGCTGCAATGACAAGAAAAGACATCGCTTCTCCGCGTGTGAGTTGAAATATAGCTGCTAATGTCATCAAATCGTTTTTAGATCAAAGTGATAAACACATTTGAATAAAACAGATGCCCATAACTTTATTTTAGTTATTTATATAAAAATAACAATGCATTTTTTTCAATTATCAGTTTAAGGGAGATTATAAAAATATCACAAATAAGAAAGAAAAAAATTCTCAATAGTAATTAAAATATGAAATTTATCAATAAGAATCTAGAGCAACTGCACACAAAATAACTTCAAGAAAAAGAATTCTAGTTTTAGCTTGAATATATTGACTCAAACAAAGAAGTGACTCATAGAATAAAAGAGCCACTGACCATTTACGCATGGTGAATTGGTCAAAAATGGATGTTCCAGATTTATCTCTGTTGATCTCAGATGAGAGCAACCGATTCTTTGGTAAAGGAACTGTTCTGCTTATTCTTTGGTTGCAGATTAATTTGATTCTTAGAAATGATTCAAATATGCTTCTTATCTAGAGTAAAACTAGTTTAATTATTTAAAAAATTATTCCATCTTTTTCATTTTTGTAATAATTCTCATGGAAAAATAACACACTAAGTATGAACAACATGTGATGACGCAAGCACTTATATATTAAGACATACATAAATAACTGAGTAACATGGCAAGATGACATTAAATTAGTGACATTGGTAAATGTAAGTCTCCTCTGAGAAAGATTACTGAGAAAATATTTATGGTCAATTCACATGTAAAAAGAAAAAAAAGAGAGAGAGAAACATTTCTAAGTAACTTCCCAGGGCCTAGAAATTTAATGGAAATATTTTAATGTATTTTATTTTATGAATGAAAATTATAGCTGCATAGAGTCAATTGTAACTCGTAAGTTTCCACATTTACACACTGAAGCAAGTTCTTTCAAGCGCATAAAATACTTTGCTCAAGATCTCGCACAGTTTTCCTACTCCTTTTTCCATCTTCCCTGATCATATGGGTGGGGACTTGCTGTGCAATGCTGCCTTTCACTCCAGTAGGCACAGGCATGGATTTCTACATGGGACAGAGTGAACTAGAGGATAGCCTACTGCCGTGTCTGAAAGGAGCATTTATTAAATTTTAAATTAATTGCTGTCACCATGTTTTCTAAATGGCCGATTTACAAAGGAAAAAAGCATCAATACTCTCATGAAAAAAGGAAAAAATATCTCATGAAACAAAAGAAAGGAGTTAACTCGTTTTTTACTCTGTGCTTTAAAATATATGTATATATAGTTATAGTACATAAATATATGTATGTATGATTTCATGCAATATTACACACACTTATAAATGATTTATAATTTCATACTGCTCACAATTTGTGATCATTAACCGTGATATGTGGACGTGAAGAGTAAAGCAGATGAGTGAAGCTCTGGGTGATGATTCGAATGGAGCCCCAGATCGGGCGAGAGGAGAGCCTCTCTAGACCACGAGGGAAAGCCACTCCGGATGCATGTGCCACCAGCCCACAGACTTGCCATCTCTGTAGAATAAAAGAAAAACGTTGTTTTTTTTTTCTTCAGGGGAGGAACGCAGGTCTTCCTTGTTCCTCTGGACACTCTGGTCTCCAGTCCCTCTGGCTTCCACTGCAGACTGTCCCCTTCCTACACAAGGCCTTCAGCTTTCCAGCCCAACCACTCCCTAGACTGCCATGAGCTCCAGCCCTTCGCTTTCCCACTGGATCTTCCAGCTGCGCAGGGTGCACACAGCCATTCTGCATTCTTCCACCCTGATTCCGCAAGTGGCCGGAGAAGGCCTCTCAATAAAGCCTTTCTATATCCTGATTCGCTAGACTATGACTGAGTTGCTCTCCACAGTGCTTGTGCCAGTTTGTCTCCACTTGCTACACAACAGGGTTCCAGATACTCCACTTCCTTGCCAACATTGGCTAATTCAAAATTCTAAAATTTTGCAATTGAATACTGTATATTTTATTTTATTCATTTTATGTTTTTGGTACATGGTCTCATTGCACAGCTTGGACTCTTAGTGATCCTTCTGTTTTCAGCCTCCCCAGTGATGTGATTACAGTCATGCACTACCATGCCCTGACTCCGTAAATGGTTTAAGGCCCTAGGGTGGGAACGGCTCATCATGAAGGATCAGGAATTGAACTCTGGTCCCTGTGCTTGACAAAGCAGGCACTTTAGTCTGAGGTACCTGGCTGGCCCTTTATTTTAAAGACCACAATTTTATATGCATGCACGCACGCTCACACACAAACACACCCACCACAGGTTTGTTCAACAGGAACCAATTGCTTTCATCTAGTAGCTCTTCAAGCAAAAACAGCAGGAGAGGAAATACATGGAGATTTATTATTTTTTTCTTTTTTTGGAACCAGGCTTTGAACTCAGACCCTTGCGCCCACGAGGCAAGCACTTATTTTACCGAGCCATCTCCCTGGCTTCTGAGACTTATTGTTGAGGAGTGTGTTTTCCTTCCAACCAAATCCCAACCTATCTCCTCACTTAACTACAGGTAGGCCTGGTGAGTATAGAGGCCACTTCCAAGTTGTATCTATTATGAATTGTGCTGCTACACACAGGCATATGTATGCATCAACATATGATGTGTTTATCTGTTCTGAGTTACCCAAAACTCTAAAAGTAGTAGCTAGTCCAAATGGAATTTCAATTTCACTTTTCTGGGAAATCTTCACTCTGCTCTCCGTGGTGTTCGTGCTAGTTTATAGTCATGCCAGTACTACAGAAGGTGGACAGCCATTTTTCCCAGCACCATTTATTAAAACGCTATCTTCTGTAAAGTGTGTGTTTTAAGCCCTTTTGTCCAAGGACAAAGAGTTGAATTACCTGGAGGTTTTTTTTTGTTGTTGTTTTGTTTTTGTCTTTTTGAGACAGAGTCTCACTATGCAGTTCAGGCTGGCCTTAAGCTCATTTTGTAGCTCAAGCTGGTCTCGAACTCACAACAATCCTCCTGCCTCAGTCTCCCGAGTGCTGGGATTAGAGGCATGCACCACCATGCCCGGCTTTGGAGTTGTTTATAGATCCTCTTGCCTGTTCTACTTGCTTCTTTGCTAGTACCATGCTGTTTTATCACAGTGTCTTTACAATATAACTTCAGGTCTGGAGTGGTGGTGCTTCCTGCTGCGGTCTTTTCATGCATGATTGCTTTTGCTGTTCTTGCTCTCTTTAGATTCCATATGAGTTTCAGAATTGGATTTTCCACTATTTTGGAAATCTGTGTATCAATTGTGGAAGTGCAGCCATTTTGACTCTATTCATTTTGTCTACAAAGGAACAGGGATAGCTTTCCATTTTCTGAAGTCCTCTTTAACTTCCTTTTTTAGAGTACTGAGGCTTTCATTGGACAGGCCCTTCATTTCCCTAGTTAAGTTAGGTTAATTCCTAATCTTTAATTTGTATTGTTTCTATTGAAAAAGCTATATTCACCTATTTTCGTTATCATTGGGCTTATTATTAGTGAACAGGAATGTCATTCTTTTTGAGTGTTGATCTTGTTTTCTGATATTTTATCTAATCTGGTTGTTAATTCTATGAGTTTTTTTTTTTCTGACATTTTAGGGATCTTCTAGGTAGAGGATCATATTATCTGTAAATAATGTTTACTAAGCATATACCTTTTATTTCTTTTTCTTGCTTAATGTCTCTCACTAATATTTCTAGTACTATGTTGAATGGGAGTTGTGACACTTAACATCTTTGTCTTGTTCCTAATTCTATTTTATTTTGTTGACACAGGATCTCACTATGTAGGCAGGCTGGCCTTCAACTCTCTGTGTACTCCAAGTTGGCCTTGAACTCACAGCGATTCTTCTCCTTCCCGAGTGTGAGGATTACTGGCACATACTTACATGTGCAGGTTTGTTGCTCATCTTATAAGAAAAGGTTTTCCCCATTTAGTATGACTACATGTGGATTTTACTGGTATACATTAATTACACAGAATATGAGGTTTCTCCATGACATGTTTCCCACGTGATTATGTCTGTGCCACCCATCTTAGCCTCTTGTCCCCACTGTCCCTGTTCCACTTCATCTTGACTAGTAATCTCTTTTCATTGTTGTTTTTATAAAGGACTATAATCAAGATTTTCTATTGTATGTGTTCACAGTACTTTTATAATTTCTTGTAAGTGACAGATTCCTATGTGTTTGTATCAGTTCTTGAGTATATGACTGAGTATTTAAGATTACTTTGGACAACTTCTAGCCATGATCTGTCATCATGTTTTTTTCTGTTAATTATCCTGTCAGTCTGTATTAGGTACTCCCCTTAGAGATTATGTAACTCATGTAAGCTTCTTTTCCACATAGATAAATTCACTTTTCTTTAATATCATCCTTTCTTTCTCCTGAGCTCTTTCTCTTGAGTATTCCCAAGCTGTAACAAGTCTCTCTTTTTTTATGCAGCATTTTATATGAACACATCCGTATCTTGCAGAGTCAGACTGGAGATGTGCCTCTAATGGAAAAATTGATGATGTTTGTTTTTATCAAGTTTCCTTGAGTTCTAATGGGAAAACACATTCAAGTATGTTCACATCAAATTGATGATGCTTGTTTTTGCCATCCCCTTAGGTCCCAACACCTAAACACACTTCGCAATATGCCCACAACAGTTGGGTGGCACCCTCAAAATTGTGAGCTCGTGGAGAAGCAAAGAGAGGAGAACCGCGCAGCCAGAGTTCGCAGAGGCCAGACCCAGTGGCTCTGGAGCTCTCTTTCCACCTCAGAGGCTACCCAGTCTGCTTTCTCTGTCTTTCTGCGAGTCTTTACCCTCAGATCAATTCTCTCCATCAGCTCCTTGTACTTATACACCTTCTTATGTGTTTCCCCATATTTTCTATTTCTCTTT
>PVKA01027488.1:0-30469 GCA_004027165.1 Ctenomys sociabilis
TGAACTGAACGCCAACAGCATCTGGATTAACACAAATACACTCTTGTTTCACAGTCAGAAGTGAAACTACTTCATATAAACTAGCAGTGTTCTATACTTGTATCTTCATTTCATCATCCTTTTGAGATGGTGATATTGGATATTTAGAACTAACTTCAGAAACCTACATTGGAGTGTTCCTATTTGATATATGAAATTCAAAAGTAGTTAAATGATTTTTTCTTTGCCTCATGAATTTAATGCCCTGCTGATATAAATCTGAAATAACCTGGGAAACTTGTCTGCTCCGATATTTCCTTCTGAAAGTTTTCAAAATTGAAACAAATTGAATGATAAATACTTACTGTAATTTTCTAAAAATAATGTGGGAAATGGTAGATTGCAGGGTTTTATCCAACAGCTATATTTAAAAAAGCAATTGATTCATAAACATGTAGCTGTAGCTAATACACTTAGAGGGTTACTTTACATAAGACTCAAACCACTGAACTTTTATGGCATTACATTATGCATTAGGTTATTCATTGCTCAAATCCTATCATAAATTGAATGCTATAATCTTTATTTTGTTCAGATAAAACCCTGGGGACAGAGAGCTATTAAGTAACCTGTCAGGGGTCAAAGATATAAGAAAGTGATAAGAGAGAATTAAAACCCATCCAAACACCACGTGACCCTTAGCCAGTAAGAATGGTAGCTCTGGTTCAGGGTGGATCCAGAGCACCAACAGTTGGACAGTTTCATAGAAACATCTGATTCACTGGCTCGGCTCTTGATTTGATGGCTTAGTGTTGGCATTTGAGAATTTTTAACCATTTGTGAACAAAGGACCCCACCTTTTCAGCTTGTATTGGACCTTACAAATGGTGTTCACAGTGTTGTATTTGACTGATTTGAATAAGAAAGGATACAGTGATATCCAAGGATGGTTTGAGGAACCTCTTTCTGGCTAGCTAGTCAGAATATGTAATCCAAATCAGGGGGGAAGACCATGAAACTATCAGTAAAACATAGAACATGCTGTTCTTTTAGCAAAGAATTAATCATTATACGTAAATAAATATAAACTTGTATAAGTATTTCTTATGAATATAAACTCAAGAATATGCTATTTGGAGTTCATGTATAATACATTAGAAAAGACTTTAGAGCTTTGAAAGCATTGGGAATTCTAAAACATAAATCGGTAATGAAAAATTTTGCTAGAAGCATGAGCATTTTCCTTGAGTACTTGGAAAAAATATTGTGCTGAGCAATGAAATTACAAGTGAAATCAGGAGGTATAATAATTATCACTTGGTAATCCTAAAGTGATTATATTATTGCTTGCAATAGCAGGAACACAGTGAATTTAAAAGCATCATATCAAATCATTGAGATATTATTTAAAAATATTCCATGCATGCATGAAGAAAATACAATATTCATAGATTAGTGACCTCATAGAATTGAGCAATAAGTAAATGCCTGAATTAGAATTTCAGAATAATTAAACTATCTTCCTTGCTAAATAAAATTGAGAAATATTTAGTTATTGATATGGCAGTGGTAGATTTCTGATTATACTGAAGAGACATAAAAAAATAGCAGAGATTGTACACAGCTTCCACACTTCCGAGATGCTTGCAAAAGCATTTTGGAAAAACTCCTGTATTTGATTTTCAACATCCAAGCCACTGAACTTTGCAGTAGAGCCACTTGGAATACACATGTTTCCTTTACAAATGACTTAATGCAAATTCTGTAGATGTATTATTTACATAACTTTTCTTTATGCCACCTTGCATTTATTTTAATTTAGGACATTATGATGCATTGCTCAATGATCACTTAGGTTTTTATCTTTTAAGAATATTCAATTTATATCATCTTGAGTCCCAATTTATGAAAGTAAGAAATAATATTTAATGATCATATCCCTGAAATGCAGAAAATCTGCTTGGCATATGCATTGAAACTTCTATGCATTCTTTCCCATTGAATCCACATAATCTCAGACAATCTCTGTACCCTGATATCTTCTATCTAAGCAACTATGTTGAGGACAACAATTTGTAATACAAAAATCCATGCTTGGATACCTGTCATCTTGTCTTCTAAATGTATCATATCAATTATTACTGCGCTCTATTTATTTTTTTCTGTATTTGGTACAGAGTCCACAGGGCTTCACTGTGTAAATTGGACTCCTACTGATTCTCCTGTTTTCAGCCTCCCAAGGGCTGAGATGACAGATGCGCTCCACCATGCCCAGTCTCAATCACTGTCTCAGTGCACCCTATGGGCAGGGCCAGCACTGCACAGCTGGTATCGAACTCCAGCTTCTGCGAGCTATCTAAGCAGATGTTTTAGCCTGCTGAGCTGTCTGGCTGGTCCACTATCCTCTCTTTAAAGTAATTTTTTAATGGTAAAAAAAGAAAAAAAACAGACAGACAAGACCAAAAATTTACCATCTCTTGGAAGCAAGTGTTAATATTTAATCATATGTCCAATTGTAAATAACTGTATCTGTTAATCTTAGCAACAGATTTGACCATTAAAAATAGGTGATATAGCAATGCTATTGATCAGCTATTCTTCTTTTGAAAATCTGTAACATATGTATTGATGTGTGTGCCCTGTTTTTGTCTTTGGTTCTAATTTTTCTTCTTGCTTTTGTATTTATACTCCAAAACAAAATAAAATTCAATTTTGAAAAAATAAAGTTTAAATTTCCATCAAAATTTTATAACATGAAGCAAACTAACTCCCATGAATATACAGAACCTCTGTATTTTGAGAAACCACTCCAATGCTCCTAATTTTCATTAGCAAATGTGGAAATAGTCTGAGAGACTAATTAATTCCTTTCTGAGTGCACACTTCAGTGAACATAAACCCTGTTCAAAAGCTGTAAGAGCACCAGCCAGATCTCTGGGCCTACCGTGCTGGCCCCACCCCAGGGCGCACTGCGAGGGCACTTTTGAGACTGGACGTGGTGGCCCGTGGCTGTAATCCCAGATTTTGGGAGGCTGTAAACAGGTAGATCACTGCAAGTCTGATCTAGCAGTAAGACCCTGAACACCCTGTAGACAAACAAAACAAAAGAAAACCTGCATGAAATGGCAGAAGACACAACTAGTAAATTCAGGCTTAATGCTCTGCAAGTGCTTCTCCTGTAATAGTCACAGCTGAATCCTAACCACATGACTTACAACTATTAAAATAATTAAAATGATGTAGAATGCCATATGGCTCCTTCCACTAATTCTGACAGATTCTTATAATCCAACTTTGTTTTCTCTGAACACTGTGATAGCTCACATTTGTTATGCATTTTTCCAATGGTAAACCGTATTTTAATGATGAAAATTAATATTTAAAAGTAAAAATTCTTTCATATGACACAATAATAAATATTCAAACAACATGTATATTACAGACCAACTATTCACTTAGTAAGCTGTTAAAATTCAAAAGTCTAGGGTCTGGAGAGATGATTCAGTAAAATAAGCGATTGCCTAGCAGGCACAAGGACCTGAGTTCAATCCCCGGTTCCGGAAATAAATAAATGAATAAAAAGTCTGAAATGGAAAAAGAATGATCAGATTGGAACCGAGATACCATTAAAATTACATAATTAAAGTAGAAAACAAGACAAAGACATGATAGACATGGAACAGAATAGCCTTTTATTGCAAGAAAAGAATAACAAAGCACAGAACTGTTGAAGCATTTCTAGGTGTTGGTTTCTTATTGTTTTTCCAATTTTTGTGCTTTACATTTTTTTCCAGACATCAGTTAGCCCAAAACACCCATAATTAATCTTGAATATGAATGTCAGGCTATGAGGGTTAGGATCAACCCCGGCAAGTTACAGAGCTCCTGTTACAGGAAGCATGAAGAGAAATCGTAATCTACTACAGGCCCTATGCAGTGAGCGCTGGGGCTGTCGCCGACCGTGGATGAACATTCCGCTAACTACCAAGTCACCGGCCAGTGCTCCTCTGCAGCAGCAACTTCAAAATGAGCAACATTTAGTGAAATTTAATAAAGGTAAAAAAATAAACAAATTTTTGACATTATATGTGTATTTCTGAGCTTCAAGTGTCTTCTTTCATTAAAACAATTTTTCTATTGATGTTTCCAATTACATTTTTAATAACTGCAATAGGCATATCACACTTTTTCACAACCATTCACATATTATTGGAATATGTAAGCATATCAAAACCCTCTCTACATAAAAAAATTAATTTTAAGTACCTGAGTGAGTTTTGGCATTCAGAAGAATTAAACATATGAAAGCAAATTAGGTATAGAAATTTAATTTAAGCTGTATCATGAACGTCAATTCAGGTTTTAAGTTATTAAAAGTGTCAGATAAAATCTGCTAAACTTGTAAAATAATTTAATTTATATATTTATAGTAAAATATAAAAGAAGGCCAATCTTTTAAAAATTAGCAAGATTGTGTAAAGCATTTATGTGATAGATTTCTAAATGCACTTTAGCACGCCAGTAAGTGTGGCCTACAGAAACACCTGTGCATCACATCTACACCCTGAAAGGCTAAAGATATGCTAAGGGTGTTGTTAATTTAACTTTTCTTTCCTGTTGTGCGTTTTATTCCCCTTATTTTTTCCATTTATTCCTCATTCCTAACTTGCAGCAACCGTCAAATTTCACAAAAAGGGTCAAATTCTGTTGCTTCATTTAATATTTTCTAAGTCACTCACTCACTTTAAAAATAATGATTTCTATCATTTTTTTTACTTTACCAAAAAATGGACTTCACTGTAGTATCAAAATTTGCAAACATCTGCCTCTTTTTCTAAGTGCAGGTTCCTTGCATCCAAGCCACTGTTATAAATTTGCTTTAAGTGTACAACCTGTGTATATTTAACATTTATCATCTGTAGACAGCTTTGGTGAAAAAGTAAGACCTTGTAGCATTTTAAAAATAATACAGAGGGACCAGGGAGATAGCTCATTAGAATAAGCACTTGCCTGGCAAGTGAAGGGTCCCAAATTCAATCCCCATTACTGCAAACAAGTTAATTAATTAATTAATTAAAACAATAATAAAAATATTCAATCCAGAATTTTGCACCCAACGACAGAATAAACACGATTCTCAGCAACACATGGGACATTCTCCAAAACAGATCATATGTTAGCCCATAAAGCATGTGTAAGTAAATGCAAGAGCTGAAATTGTCACTTGTATATTATCAAACTATAGTACAATGAAACTGAATAAATCAGTGGCAAAAGAAACCACCAAAATAATTCAAACACGTGAAAATCAAACTCATTAACAGGTGATAGAAGGGCCAGCCAAATAGCTCATCAAGTTACAGATCCTGCAAGCAGGCTCAGGGGCCAAGGGTTTGATCCCTGTGCCCACTATCCTAGCCTGGATCCTGGGGCACGCTGAGATGGCAACTGAGACTGGGCATGGTGGTGCGTGTCTGTAATCCCAGCTCTTGGGAGGCTGTGAACAGGTGGATCACTGCAAGTCTGATCTAGCAGTGAGACCCTGAACACCCTACAGAACCTTCTCTAAAATACAAAAAAAGAAAGAAAAAAGAAAAACAAAGGTAATAGAAAATAATCAAGGGTGATGTTAGATTCGAATAAACCTGTGTGACACAATGAGAATAGTAGTTTATTTGTACTATGAATGGCCACATAAAAAAAGATACTAAATCAAAGTAAATGACTTAAGGATATGCCTCAGAGTCTTAGAAAAAGCAAGACCAATTCAAATCCAAAGCTAGTAAAAAGAAAGTTGAGAGCAGAAATTATTGAAATAGATACTAAAGAGAAAATAAGAAAAAGAATCAATAAATTGATTCATTCTTTGAAAAAATTAGACAAAATTTTAGTTAATCTTACATGGCAAAAGGAAGAAAAGACTCAAATCACTGTGAGTGAAAATTGAAAAGGTGAAATAGCAATGAACTCTGCTAACTCTCAGGTTAAATCCTGAAGAGTTTTGGTAAACACGTTGAGAAACTGTGCTCTAATAAATTAGGTAATTCAGAAGAATTGAGCAGATTCCTAGATAGCTATGAATTAACAAAACTGAACTCAGAAGATATAAAAACCCTGAGCCAAACAATAACAAGCAATGAAATTGAAGAAGTAATAAAATGTACATAAAACAAATATACCAAATATGAAAGGCCTTAATCCTAATATATTGCCAAATTCTATAAAAATTTTAGGGATGATCTGGTGTCTAATTCTCTCAAAATCTTTAAGAAGATTGAGCAGTAAGAACTATTCCCAAAGTCATTCTGAAAGCTAGGCTTATCTTGATTGCCATACCAAAGAAGGACCCAAAGAAAGAAGAGAACCACTGGCCAACCTTTACAGAGAGCATAGATGCAAAAATTAACAAGATAGTGGTGAGAAGAATGTAAAGAAATCATCAAGAACAGCATATGTCAGGATGAGGGAGGCTTATCCCAGGGGTGGGAGAATGGTTCAACATAAATTAATAAATTCCATACATCTCATGAACATAAGCAAAGACAACAATTATACAAGCATCTCAGTTAACATAGAAAACCCTTTTGAGAAAATCCAAAACCTGTTCATATAAAATCTTTGAAGAAAATTAGTATAGAAAAGTCTATCAGTCAGACAAAAGTCATTTAGACAAATCAATGAAGAACATCATACAAATGGAGAAAAGCTGAATGTTTTGCCCTCTAAAATTAGGATTAAGACAAGAGTGTCTTCTGTCTCTAATGTTGTCCCAAATAGTTCTTGAAACATTAGATACAGGAATCATATAAGAAAAGAAATATAAGCAATCTATACAGGAAAGGAAGAAGGCAAATCATTATTTGTAGATGACATGGTCTTCTAAGTAGAAGAAACAAAAGATTCCATGAAAAGACTACTCATAGAACCAATAATCAATATAGCAGCACATCAGAATACAATGTGAACACATATAATCGATAGTGTCCTTGGGCACCAATGATAAACTAACCTAAATGTAAACTAGGAAATCAAGACTGATAGCCTCAGGAAAAATTTGATACTTACAAATCAAACTAACGAAAAAAGTAAAGAAACTTTACAATGAAAAATTCATACTGTGAAAACAGGAGATCAAAAAGTATACTAAAACATGGAGAGCCATGTGTATTTCCAGAATGGAAAAATAAATAATGTCAAAATGACCATAATTCCTAAATTGATAAATGGATTTATTGCAATATCAATCAAACTTCCAGTAGCATTCCACACAGAATTAGCTACAACATGGCTAATATTCATGTGAATTTAGAAGAGACCAAAAATGGCAAAAACAAACCTGGGTAATGAACACAGAGCAGTAGGCATCACAAGACTGGATTTCAAATTATATGGCAAAGCTACAGCACTGTGCAAAAAGCACCACAATATTGGATAAAATACGAAAAAATAAGGAACATGATAGAAGATGCAGAACCAAGTCCAGCCTGATCTTTTCAGAGAAGCCAAACATACTTAGGGAAAATGGTCTCATTAACAATGTGGCAGAAAACTGCCATACACACAAGAGAACTGGGCGTAGTACCATTTTTCTCATCACGTGCTCAGCTAAAATTAAGATAGATCAAAGATATAACTATTAGAAGAGAAGCACTTTAATCTGTTAGACGATAAAACTAGGTAAACGTGTTCAAAATATAGGGACTGCCAAGAACTTTCTAAACAGAAATTGAGAAGAAATAATGCCAAAGAGCAAAACATGCAAGCCTACCTGATTAAAAACTTTCTACACATCAAGGAAAACAATCAACAGAACAGAAGAACATCCTACAGAAAGGGTAAAATATTATTTTTAATAACCTATTCTTTGTACAGAGGATTAGTATCTAGAATTTAAAAAGAATTTGAAAAAATTACAGCCCCCATAATGAAAGATCAAAATTGCAGTTGAAATGAACAGGTACTTTTCAGAAGAACTACAAAAAGGTAGTAAGTATAACAAGAGATTTTCACAATCACTTGCCATCAGAAAAATGTAGAACAACATTGAGATCCATCTCACCCCAGAAAGAAAGCTTATCATTAAGAAATCAGTAACAAACCCCGAGGAGGCTATAGGACAAAGGAGCCAATATACATTGTCAGTGGGAATGTATAGTAGAGCAAGCTTTGTGGAAATCTATAAGCTATAAAGTAAAATTCATACAAGTAAAACTGGAAATGTCATTCACGTGGCTATTTCCTTTTAGTTGCCTTCCAGAATGAATTAAAGCCATTGTATTATAGAGACACAGACATACCATTTTTTTATAGGAGCATGAATCACAGCAATTGAATCTTAGAAGAGGCCTGTATGTCCATCAGTAGATTAAGGGGTAGAAGAACTCATAATATATACACACAACAGAGTACCACTCCCTAAAGAAGGGCGAACTTGGATACACCTTGATGCATAATTGTAAGTGGAATACATCAGACACACACGCTTACCTATTGCATGATTTGTCTTATGATACTGAAACTATAAAGAACAAAATAACATATAGATATTAGATAACATGAAATATAGAGCAGGGGACCAAGAACTGGGGGTCAGGTTTGTACAGGAACTGTACAGATAAGCAATAAAAATGTGCCAGGCCAGGGGATATAGCTCAGCAACATAGGCACCTGCCTGCCGAGCACAGGGTTCCAAGTTTCATCCCTGGTACTACATGTACGTGTACAGACTCCCCGTGAGTAACAGGATCCCCTGGCACTGCTAGCATGCACTAATAAAAATTAAAATTGGGAAGGAGAAAAAAGGTTTCAATTCTCTTTCAGATAAAGTTAGCCATTAGGAGCAAAGTTCTATTGTTTGCCTGATTTTTTAATGTTGTAAAAGATGAATTTTAACATGTAACACATTTTAACACACTGAATTATAAAAAATAACACTTAACACATACATGCATAAATACACATACACATAAATATCGAGTGAAACAAATTGTTGTTGATCAGATATGGAAGAAAATATTATATTCAGCTCAATAATTTCGCTTTCTTGGCAATACAGGTGTAATTCACTTTTTAAAATCAGATTTATTTGTAAACACTGTATTATCATATTTGGTTTTTTGTGACTTTTTTAGAGATAAATTTCAATTATGCTGCATTGAATATATTAGAGGAACATTTACTAATCAGTGTAATAATGGCACATTAGTGTTGTTAAATAGGCTTACTATATTGTTTTTACCAGTATGTATGTTTTAGAAGACCATACTTAAGGCTGCTCAGAGTGGCACAGGATTATAATCCCAGGATGTGGGAGGCTGAGGCAGGAGAATTATCATGAGTTCAAGACCAGTCTAGGCTACCCAGTGAATTCAAGACCATCCTGAACTGCATAGCAAGACCCTGTCTCAAAATGAGCAAAAAAAAAAAAAAAAAAAAAAATGGTCACTGATGTTGGGGTGCAAGTAGAGATCATTGTCCCCAAGCAGTGGAATTTTTTATGGATATCTACATTTCAGTTATGTGTGTGATAGAATATCAGACAAATGCAATCAATAGGAGTTAAACATTTTTCTATACATAGATTAGTATTATTTATAGTCTCTCAGGCATAGTATCCTGCTAACAGAATTCTAAAAAGTCAATAAAATGATGCCCATCTTTTTTTATTAAAATATATAATCACAAATTGTTGAGATAAAAATTGCCACATGTACTTGCCATCAAGTTTCATTCCATAATAGCCTTTGAAGAAAGTTTGTATGGAAGATGACCTACAAAATCTAAGGGGTGATGTCTCCTCAAAGGACAAAGAATAAACTTGTACTTGACAGTGTGTCCTGCTGATGATTTCTCCAAAATTCAATGTAAGTATACGTGTGGCTGAAGTGAACATGATTTCCCCCAAACTGCATAATTTCCTCCTTTCCATTTGTTTCATAACACTTAGTCATTCAGTTCTCAGCTATTAGAAAGCCTTTATTTAGAGACACTGCATCTTGTATTTTATGCTGAGATCGCAGAATTTATGCCAAACTTACTTGTAATTTATTCTTGTGTTTTGTGAAGATTTCTTGACATTTAAATGTAATTTATTTCTTTAATGGACATTCATCAACAATAGTACAATGTGTCTCTGAAATTCTCACCATCGAAAGAAGGAATTCCTGGCTCTTCCCTGCTTCTAAACAAACTATGTAGCCAAACTCTTGGATTTTCCTAATCTAACCATGGAGGAGTGTGCTTTTATGTGTGTGTGTGTGTGTGTGTGTGTGTGTGTGTGTGTGTGTTTGCATTACATTGTACTTTTACACAGAGGAAATTGAATCTCCATTTATATTTGTTATAAAAAAATTATGTTTAGGGCCATAGAAATAGCTAAGTGGTCTAAGCACCTTCCTGGCAAGCACAAGGACCTCAGATCAGTCCCTAGTATCACATGCCATGCTGGCTCCAACCCTTACCCAGCCAACCACTGACACTGAAAGAGGCGGTGCACGCCTGCAATCCTAGCCTGAGGAGGCTGAGATGGGAGACTCACTATGAGTCTGAGCTGCAAAAGCAAGACCTACTACCAAATAAATAAATAAATAAATAAATAATTTCTTTCAAAATTATATTTTACCTGTTTTGTCTGGTCATACCCATGTCTATGTTGTCAGTAGCCATAACTTCTTTGGCCTTCATACATAGTTCCTCCAGGGGCATAAATTAAATTTTTTCAAATTATTCTACTCTGCATTTTCCCTCATTGCTCATGTGAATCTGGGTAAAAGAAACCAACAATACCGATGCCGCAACCTGAACTTTGGACTGGTTTGAATTTTCTCCGCAGACAAATTCTCAGGACATATGCAAGATGTGTCTCATAAACCGACAGTGAAGTCTCCACTGTCAGCTGACACCTCTATGGCCTGGCCTTTACTATCAGCATTCGAACCATCGGAACTCTGATCAAAATCACTCATTCCTCTCAGCTTCTCACATTCTAAGGCTTTTCTAGCTAATACCTCCAAAACTTTCCAAACTCCCACACACCAGTTCCAAAAGCTGTTAGCACATAGTTACAGTCATAATAATTACCCACTGCTAGTACTGTCTCTTTCTTTCTTTTTTTTTTTTTTTTTTTTTTTTTTTTTTTTGTATTTTTAGGGAAAGGTCTACAGGGTGTTCAGGGTCTCACTACTAGATCGGAGTCCTAGTGATCCTCCTATTTTACAGCCTCCCAAGAACTGTGATTACAGGCACACACCACCATGCCCAGTCTCAATTGCAGTCTCATCATGGCTCAGGGGCAGAGCCAGCATTACAGGCTCCAGCCCCTGTGCCTGCTTGAGGGTGCTTTAATCTGCTGAGTTGTTTGGCCAGTCCTGCTCATACTAATTTTATGTAAAAGTCAGATTTCTCATTGCTAAGCACACCCCAGACACTCACAATGGAAAGCAATGAAGAAGAAATTGGCTCATAGTTTCAGAAAATAGAGTAAGTAGTGGATGGGTTCCAAGTCAAGCACACTATGGAGAAAGTGAATCTGCTCAACTCTGGGTGTGCAAGGAGAACGAGGGAACAGCAGCAGAGGGGAAGAGGTGAGGGCCTGGGAATAGGATCCAGAATCGGGCCTCCTGGTCCACCAGGCATGGACAGAGCTGTGAGCCTCTGATCCCCTAGATGGCTTCCAGGTCAACCAAGCCAAGAGTCAACCTTAAATTTCATACATATCTCTTTTGAATAGGAGGAATTTATTCATACACAAAAGGTGAAATAATGATTAAGTCATAACTAGCCAAGTTACTAGGATAACTGCCATGGTCACCTGCTTCACTGGCAAACCTTCATCTGAGAATGTCTCCTACATTTCTTCTAATTTCTGGCCCCAAACTCTTCAGCATATCTAAAATTTCTCCCATTCTGCAAACCCTTCCTTGCAGTTCAAATTACCATTAACTACTTCCAATCATCCCTTTACACATGTGCATGAGCACACACACGTGCGCACGCATGCACACACACACACACACACACACACTCATTCATAAATATGACTGTTGCTAATCCACTGAGCTCTTTGGCCAGCCCAGTACTGTCCCTAGTTAAAGAAGGGATTTGGGTAAAACTACCTTTTCTCATCTAAAAGGAATAACAAATGCTAAAGGAAAAACTCAAGTGAAGAATAACAAAAATAAACTGAATTGATAGGAATTTAGGGATCAATAGGCTCTTCATTGTATCAAGCTGTACAGATGAAGCTATTCTTCCAAAGAATGGCATACGTTATAAGGAAAAACTATTTCATTTTACATAAAAGAACAACCCACTGCTACAACATTAGAATCAAATTATCAAAACCAATAATGTAATGATGCATTACCATTACAAAATAGTGTTTTGGGGCTAACTTAAATTTAATCCATAATTTCTCTGAGCTTTGATTTCATTACCTGTAAAAAATTTGAAGCTTAAATTTATTATATTATTTCTTTGTCATCTGATGCAAAATGAATATTTGAAAAATAAATGATAAATTTTAAGGCAGTATTCTATTATAAACTGTGTATAATGATACAAATTTATATTTTAATAGATGCATAGACAGCCTTCTTGTTCACCCGAGGTTGCTTAAAATTCTTAATTTCTGAGACAACAAAATACAATTCTGGAAATAAATTATAAAATTAAATTTGTGATCCTTATACATATGTACAGATTATGCACCTCAAACAGACAGTACAAAAGCAAACAATGCAATGCCCCTTGTATAACAAGGCTGAAATTACAAACAGTTTACTTTGTATTCCTTATTTGGGTAACCCATCATACCGATGCAGCTCTTGCAGTTGTAGAAGGCTTCTCAAACTTTACATTGGTAAAATAAATAAAGCAGCATTCACAGAAATAGAATTCTTCATATATTTGAGAAATTTTCTATAAAATGTTAATACTTCTATATCCCTTCATAATACTAGTAAGAATGCAAGGACATTTCTTTAATGAAATTCTAAGAATTTGTGATTACATATGACATTTGCTATTAAGTGGCTAAGTTTTCCAATACCACATCACATCTTGAGTAACACTGGGGATGTTTAGAAAGTACAAAATGTTCTAATGGCATGATCTGTACAGTTTGTGGGCTATTAATATATAAAGTGAGATCAATCAGAAGCTCTACATAAATCTATATTTCTATAGGTTGCTTCTTATCTATATCTCTATTATGTTGTCATAAATTCAATTAATCTGGCTTGTCTGACCTGGCTTTAAAGTCACACTATTCTCATCTAGAATTCTGAGCTCTACTAGACAATTACAATGTTTTATTCATCTAATGTCAAAAATATTAGTCATTTCCTTCTTTGTATTCTATCGTATCCACATGACTACTCAAAATGTGGTAGCAAAAATGTGTTACCATGGGGCCAGGGAGATGGCTCAGTGGAATAAGCGCTTCCCTGGCAAATGCAACGGCCGGAGTTCAATCCCCCTTTCCACCAAAAAAAAATATATGCCACCATACATATGTTAGAATTTTTTTTTCCAAGTACTGCTGGGCAACCTGCACACTGAAATGCTTGGTTATATTAATATTTGTAATAGTAATATAACACATTGTGCTCTGCAAGTGTAGGAGCTTCTTAGTTATTCACATATAATTCAGTACTGCTCACTTGAATTTGTGGCTGGAAATCATATTTTCTTTTCCAGTCTTTGAAAATTTATTATGACAATTGACATCCTCTAACAATAAGAATAATGATATCATACAGAAGAGAAAAACCTAAACAAACTCATAATCTCTTCTTGCTGATTAGTAACCATCTCTTCCCATCTAAGGTAATGACATTTATGCTTTACATCTGCTCAGGTTTGTGCTTTGAAAAGAAAAACAGCACCTGGCCTGCGGCATAAACCTATAACCCCAGAACACTGGAAAGCTGAGAATGGGGAATCTCAAGCCCAGTCTGGGTGATTTAGCAATTTTGTGGGAACTGTCTCCAAAAATAAAAAAAATACCCAGTACTAGAAAAAGAATGTAATTAATTAGTTAATAAATAATAAGAGGGATATACTTTTAGTAGTTGGCATATCACACTTGTGCATTCTTATCTTAAAAATTTAAGAAAAAAGAAATGACAATAGTTTCTTTTCTCTTAAAGGATGATGAAATGGAAAGACTTAGGTTAATGTGATGAATAAATATAATTTCACACTTATACAGAAGTCAATGGATTAGTTTTATTATTAAATAAAGACACTGAAATTAAAATAAATGTTGGTCTACACTCAGGGTTTCTTTTTGACTTATAAAATGTCATATTATTATTTTGGATTTCTTACAAATGTTTGTTATTGTTTTGTTTTTTGTTTTATTTAAACCAATCTTGCGCATTTATATCTGGTAACCTGACAACTAACTTGCAGATACCATCATGCAACACAGCAAGCAACCATGACTGAATTCCTTTTACTGTTTTTTTAGTGAAACTTTGGATGTTTTCTAATGCTGTTTTTTTTCTATTACAATTTTGTATTCTTTTAAAAATTCCATATGTGTTTTGCTTTGTAGTAATATCAATCATAAAGAATATATTATTCTTAGTGAATTTCTATAAATAAAAATTGTTGTTATTGTAAATATATAAGAATGTAAGAAATTCAGCAGCTCATGTCTCATCTGTATGAATTGAGGTCTTATATTGATTTCTTTTTCACTAGAAATAAAATAAAGTGTTTCATTTTGGAAAAAGATCATCAATATGTTTTAGCATGTTGATATTCTCTCATGACATTAATTCTAAAATAATATTATCTTATGAAAAGAAAAGCTTATTATATTTAAGTATCAAAAAACAAAGGAAAACACTTTTATAGTACATTATAAAACACATACCAGGGTTGACCAGATAGCTCAGCGGATGCAAGCTCGTGCTTAGGCAGTCTCAGGGACCAGGGTCCTATGCCCTGCGTGTCATGCTGGCCCTGCCACTGGGAGCGCTGAGAGGGCCAGTGAGACTGGACGTGATGGCGTGCACCTGTAATCCCAGTGCTCGGGAGGCTGAAAACAGGAGGATCTTAGGAGTCTGATATGTGGAGTGAGACCCTGCAGACAGTGTACTAAATATATTTAAAATGAACAAACAAAAGCCCCAAACACCAGTTTGTTCTATACATGTGAAGCTGAACCTGATTGATAACATACATTTTTAAGTAATGTGCAAAAAAGCAAGTAACTACATAAAAGTATAATTAATACTGAGAACACTAAAAGGCATATACAAAAATTCATCTATATGGAGGAAATAAGCTGAACTTGAAAATCTGCTATTACTACCCAGCAAAAATAATGTTTACTTTTAATTGTGAATAAATTCCTTCAAGGTTTTTCATAGGCTAAGATTAGTGCTATTTCTTTAGGCTTAATTTTAGTAAGAAATATTGGTTTAAAATGCCTTATTAAAAGATGGATATGTACATATGGAAGATCATGCAGGCAGGATGTGTGCTTTTGATGGGATTTTTTTGCCAAATAAATTAATTTTATTGAAATTAATATGTATAGCTATTTGTCTCCTGTACTGTACATGCTAGCACAAAACTGCTAAAGTACCTGCCAGAGGTTTATATCAATCACTTGGATGTAAGAAATGTGTTACATAAAAAGGAATTATGCCTATTTATGCCTATGTGTGCAAAGTGAGTTAGACCAGTCCCGTTTACTGTCAGTCCATCAATAATCATAATATATATATATATATATATATATATATATATATATATATATATATATCTGTTTGTGCATATTTACATTGCTAAGTGAAATGGAAAAATGGCTTTAATTTACCGTACTTTAACTAATCCTCTAATCATATTCAAAATAGCAATATTGAAATGTAATGTTTCGTGTTGTAGCATTTGGTTACCTTACTTAGCTTGCTTACTGCAATAGGAAAATCCTTCTTAAGTTTTCATGCTGTCTCTGTCTCTCTGTCTCTGTCTCTGTCTCTGTGTGTCTCTCTTCATCTCTCTCTCTCCCCCTCTCTATCTCTGTCTCTGCCTCTCTCTCTCTCTCTCTCTCTGTCTCTCTCTCTCTCTCCCCTGCACCTCTTTATTCAGGCTGTGGGGTTTTGTTTACCACCCTGATTATCCATAATATACATAATTTCTACTGCTTTCCTATTTTTCATTGCTGTGCGTGTCAGCTCATAGTCCTCCAGGCTCACACCTCTCTCAGACACTACGTTGTGTATCTGTGTGCTAATTAGAGTGGTGTATTGATGTACTCTCCCTTCACACAGTGGTGCACCCCTAAAATGAGGAGTGTGATGGACTTTGAAGGTTCCTAGAGGATACATGAAGTTTGTTGCTCCTTTAAAAGGCCTCACACAGCCCAGTTCTGATTGTGCCATTATTTTCTTTTAAAGACAGAGGAATACCTAGGGTTATGAAAGAAGAAATAGCATTCATATTAAATAAATAAATACAAATACATAGCAGCAGCATTTTACAATATCCAATTAAGCACTGCCTTCTCACACTATGTATTCACTTATAAATGTAGCCCTAGGAGTTCTTAGGTCATTTTATTTCCCATAATTTTGCTTGGTTTCCACATTGATGGAATTCAGGAATGGAAATGTTACAGATTGGATAAGTCCTTCCTTTACTAGTTTGTGCTGTTGAGCTGTAAAAGTTATATTCGGTCTCAAAGGAAAGATGTTGCAGGTTGTAATTAAGTCACACAAAATACACAGGGGAATAGATTTATTTTATTTTGAAAGATGAAAGAAATCTACCTACAGAGTTTTCGTGTGTGTGTGTGTGTGTGTGTGTACACTCCTATGTAGGAAGTGAGGATGACTGATGGAGTTTGTAGTGGGACCCAAAACATTGGACTGTAAGTCTTTTGTTGTTGTTGTTGTTTATGTTGTTTCAGACAGGGTATCACTGTATCCAGGTTAATCTTGAACTCTCTATGCAGTGCAAGCTGGCCCAGACTCATGGCAACCACCCCAGTGCTGGAATTACAGGTGTGCACTACCTCATCCATCTAATATTTTCTTGTAAATACAAGATGCATGTGACTACATTTTGTAGGGGCAAGTATCAAAAGTCAAAGAAGTGGATTGGTATTAACTAGTAAAATTTTTCTGTAACCAATAGTATACTATATTATGTGTAAACACTGATATGTTGTGTGTGACTGAAGTGAATTATTAATTTCTGTATTCAATTTAAGACATAATGAAAGGGCCAGCTTTCATTGCACAGAAAGATTAAAATCGCACAGAAGATTAAAACACCCACAAGCAGGTGCAAGGGACGGCAACTGACACTGAGCGTGGTGTCCTGCCTATAGTCCCAGCTCTTGGAAGACTATAAATAGGTGGATCACTACAATTCTGATTTAGTAGTGAGGCCCTGAACATTCTGTAGACCCTCCCCTAAAATACAATAATTATAATAATAATTAGCACAAATACATACAATAAATAAGAAGAAAATATGACTTCAAATACAGTAATGGAAAGCCAAATATATGCAAATTAAGGTTGGGAAAGAAATTCAGATTTGGGACTTAGAGGTCAGAGGATTGAATATTCAGAAGAGTGCCTTGCCAGGCAAGTGAATTTGTGGAGAGTAGTTCTGTGTGTTTTCTTTTGTAGTCTATTTGATATCATACACACTCATTCAAGTACTTCTACCTGTTCCAAAACAGAACACATAACACAACATCAGACTCTAATGAATGCAGCAGCTGAAATACAAATGAATGACACAGCATCGCCGTGCTCCTTTGCATGACACAGCTCAGACTTTCTCAGCCCTACTTGTCCTGAATTCCTCCTTAGTGTGCTATTCTTTGATGTAAAAATGCTATCATTTACCAATCTTAAAAGTTCATTTAAATAAACTTATCCTCATATTTAGTTACAAATTCTCTTGCCTGTTCATCAGGTTTTTGAAATAATTCTCTACATGTACAGTCTCTAACTCCTCTGTCTGAATTATTATTGAATTGTATCAAACAGACTTATAGACATTTATCCTAGGAACTTTCATCTTCTCTTGGTAAGTGGGCTGTGACCTCCCCCACTGAAAGACCCACCTTTCCCCAATTAGTTTTACTTTAAGCTTTCAGCTGTGTTTTACTCCATTAAAACATTTTTATGTTAAATTCTAGGACTGTAAATAGTTCTAATTTTCCTTTGGATCATATAATTTTTCTTCTGTTTCTTTTTTTGGGTTCTAATCGTAGCTGCATAAACCGTGTCTTACATTGTTGGGGTAACAAAATCTCAAAGTGTTTAATTTTATTAATCCTTACTTTCTTGATAATATCATATGGCCTTAAATTTGAAAATATTAATATCCTGACAGCCTTCAGGGTACTACCATAAATCACATTTCTCTGAAGTTTACAATCTGAACTCAAATGACTCCTATTTGTATATCTAAAAGAAATGTTATTTTTTTCTCTAAAACATAAATTTTGGTCTCTGACTTAGATGATCAATCTATAGTATCCCTTAAAAAGAATACACCAAGTGCACTTTCATAGACGATTGAAGTCTTAGAGTACCATTTATCTCTTGTAGCATGAACTATAGACAAACCCTATACCCTTTAGCTCTGGGTGAGATTTGGGACTTAGAGGCCAGAGGAATGAATATTCAGAAGAGTGTCTTGCCAAGCAAGTGAATTTGTGGAGAGTAGTTCTGTGTGTTTTCTTTTACAATCTATTTGATATCATGCACTCTCATTCAAGCATTTCTACGTGTTCCAAATCAGAAAACATAAATACAACATCAGACTGTAATGAATGCAGCAGTTGAAATACAAATGAAAGATATTTGTATTTATATGAGGCCATTTGTACTAGCTCTAGTTAACTGAATGAAAACTAAAGTATCTTTATGTCTGATGCATAAAAATATCCCATGAATCATTATCATTTTTACTTCTGTTTTGTCACAACTATTCAAAGAAACACTCTGTAGTCAGCCAGATTCTGTCCCTGAATACCATGTGGCATTGCCTTTTCCATCATGTATTTGACACCATTCACCATCTTGGTGATGAGCAAATACATTTTGGATTATAACAAAACCTATTTTATTTTATTTTTGTATTTTAGGGAAGGTCTACAGGGTGTTCAGGGTCTCACTACTAGATCAAAATAGCAGTGATCCACCTGTTTTTAGCTTCTCAAGAGCTGGAATTACAGGTGCGCCCCACCATACCCAGTCTCAATTGCTGTCTCAGTGTGCCCCAGTGGCTGGCGGGGCAGCAAGGCAGGCCCACAGACCCCAACCCCTGCACCTACTTGCAGACACTTTAATCTGCTGAACTATCTGGCCAGCCCTACAAAACCTACTTTGTATCTCTTCAGAGTATAAGAAAGTTATCAATTACTAGGAGAAAATCTCCTAGAATAGTGCATGCATGTGTGTGTGTGTGTGTGTGTGTGTGTGTGTGTGTGTAGTTTCCTGCTCAAAGTAAATTATATAGAAGACAGGCATAGAAGATAAAGCCAGCCTCCCCAAATGTGTGTTTGTTTAGTCTTCACTTTAATAAAGATAATATCTCCCTTGGGAAATATGGTTGGGCAGTGAAAACTTTCATTCCATGATAATGCATTGTTTTCTCAAGCTTAAAGTTCTGTGACTCAGCATGAACTCACTTTCTGTGTAGCATCCACCTAAAAACATGAGACCAGGCTTGCAAAGGGGTGCCCAGGCACGCTCCTGGTGTCTGCTGCGATACAAGCATTGAGACCTTTAATTTCCTTAGAGCTTCCTCCTCTTTGGAAAGAATCCATTTGCTTTTCAGTACAAGGCAAAGAAAGGGCAACTTGTGTATTATGTCCTTCTGGGATCACCTCGCTATCTTCTTTAGTTAAGGGCCACGATTTACGGGGCTTGCTGGACAACCATGAAGGTGATGGATGCAGTGGCTAGCGCTGAGATGGTTCAAAGATTTGTTTTGCTAATCTGTATCTTAATTTTGGGATAGTAATTTTTTACATGTGATTTACATATCCAAAATTTGATGTGATATTATTTATGATTTTAAAATAAAATTAATTGGGTTTTAATTTTATTTTGATTGGAATTTAACTCAACTTATCTATTTTAAATATTTGACCCTGTAACTCCCTGAAGTCCCTGCCCCCAAGCATGCCTAGCGAGTGAGAAATGTTGTGATTCTTCCAGCCCCTTATCAAACCCAGCACAACCCAGTGAGTGTGTGGGAGACCTTCTGTGCTCCATGGCGCTCCCTGGACTAGAGACACAACAGAGGGGAACCACAGGCCCACAGTTGTGCCAGAAGGCCTGCAGCAAAAAGGAACTGAACACAACAGCTAGAACCAGGACAGGCATAACTGGATAATCTCAAACTTAATAGACTGGCACCCGAATCTCATTACTAGCTAAGGTTATAACTGCACCAAAGCTCTACACCAAAGGTCCGAAGTCAGGGCTATACAGAATTGTAGGAGACACTTCCTGGTCCTCGTCTCAGTCCAAGAAACCAATATTTGTAATTCCAAAGTTACATTATTGGAATCCCATCAAGTTGATTCCAATCTACCACTTTCCATGCAGCTCACAGCAAAATGAGGACACTAAATTATATTTTTAATCATCGGGGAGTCGAGGGGCTCTAAATCCTGCCATGACATGGCTTTCTGGAACTAAGAGAGTGACCCAGGGCCTCACCCAGTTTTTATTCAGTGAGGGAGTGGCTTGAGGATTGACTGAGAATTGTGGGAAGTAGATGACTACTGTAAGCTGAGCTAGGTGGGTGGCCTACATTTACCTCTGCCATATGCAGAGAGGATATGCAGAGAGAGTAATCTGCATTATACAGTATTTAATGTTTTGGGAAGTCTAGGGCTTCAGCTTTGATGTAGTCTTTCAAGCCCCAGGAAGTCATAGCCTCTGTCTCCAGGCTCCATCCCAGCTGGCAGCGCGGAGCATTAGCTCTACCATCCTGTCTCCACCCAGCTCACGTTAAGGAGCAGCAGGCTTCCGGGAAAACATGCATGCCACCTTCAGAGACTATCACCAGCACCTCAGCTAGACCAACACACATTGCTTAAGGCCAATTGAAGGATAAATAGAAGTCCTAGCCAGCTCTGTACATAATATGAGGAAATAGGATCAGACTCAGTCAAAATGGAGACAGTCGCTTTTCTTTCAAGGAGAGATGCTCAGGAGGTCCCCCACACAAAATCACAAAGACAAGGAGCAAAATGCGATCTCAGGGCTTGAGCCCACCAATAAGTACAGAGGACACTAGCTCAGCTGAAATGAATAAATTAACAGAATCAGAAGCAAAGAAACAACAGCAGAAAGGTACAGAGGAACTCAGACCAGAATTAAGTCCTGAAATAACAAAAAAAAATTTTGAATACATAGCATCTGAACTAATGAATCAAATCCAGAAACGTATGGGGAAACCAAATGCCCACCCAGACCAAGTGAAGAAAACACTATTTGAGCTGAAACATTTGAATTAACAGTGTTGCAAGCAAAGAAACAACAGAAGAAAGGTATAGAGGAACTCAGAGCAGAAATGATTTCTGAAATAAAAAAGAAATCTTTGAAATAATAGCATCTGAAATAGAGAATCAATCACAGAAATATATAGAGGAAACACAATTAGGAAAAAACTCTGCAGTAAAAGAATTAATAGAATTCTCTAATAGAATTCTCTACCTCTAAAGAAGATATGGATTAAAAACAATAAAGGAGATTAGAAATATGACGGATTCCTTGAATGAGCAATACAGGAAGGAAATAGAACACATTAAGTGGAGTCAAAGCGATTGAGAAGAATTTAAAGTCTCAATCACGAATCTATAAAAACATTCGAGTGAAAGTGAAGGGAGAGTTTCAGATCTTGAAAATGCTGGTGCAGCTAGTAAAAAGGTGAGAAATGATCTTTTAAAAACAACAACGATGAAGGAAAAAATAATCCATCACCTGCAAGATGATGCCAAGATGAACAATATCATATTAATTGGCATAAGTGAGAATGAAAGAGTCAATACAAATGATAAAGAAAGATTTGTGGGCAGAAGCAATTGCAGAAAACTTCCCAAATATGAGGAAACAATCCAACATTTAGGTAACCAAAGCACACAGAAAACCAAATAACTTAAACTAAAGTAAAAACACACCTAGACATATAATAGTAAAGATCCCAGAAATCCAACACAAAAATAATATACTGAAAGCTACTAGAGAAAAGAAGCAGATCACATTCAAAGGAAAACCCATCAGAATTGCGCCAACTTCTGTACACAAACCATGAAGGAAAGCATAACAGAGAGCAGAGTTCTTCAAGTCCCTAATGAACACAAATTCCAGCCCAGTCCACTATACCCTGCAAACCTCTCTTTCAATTTTGATGGAGAAGTGAAATACTTCCATGACAAAGAACAACAAAAGAATTTCATGATGACAAAGCTATCCCTACACAGGCTACTGAAAGATGTAATAGAGAGGGACCACAATGACCAGAACTCCATGAATGAGAACAGAAGGAACCCAATAAACAAGGCAAACAATTAAACACAGGATAAAGAGGAATAAACAACAGTAGGCAAATAACATGACAATCATAAGTCAACATATTTCAATCATAACCATCAATATAAATGTACTCAATTCATCAATTAAGAGAAATACACTGGCACAGTGAATTAGAAAACAAAACCCAACAATATGTTGTATACAAGAAACACACTTAACACAAAAGGACATTCATAGGCTTAAAGTCAAAGGATGGAAAACAATATTACATGCTCCAGTACCTCAGAACAAAGCAGGAGTAGCAATTCTGTTCTCAGACAGTCTCAACTTCAAGCCAAGAAGGATCAAACAACACAAAGAAGGCCACTATATGTTAGTCAGGGGAAAAATTCAAGAGGAAGAGGTAATACTCATAAATATGCATAAAACACAGGAGCACCGAACTAAGACAAATCTTAATGGACACGAAAAACCTAGTATCTAAGAAACAATCTTAATAGGAGACCTTAACACCCTCTTATTTCAAAAAGATAGATCAACCAGACAAAAAATTAGCAAGGAAGTAGCAGAACTGAAGCAGAGCTTGGAACAAATGGACCTGGTGGACATATGCAGAGTGTTCCACCCAACCACAGCTGAATAAACATTTTTTTTTCAGCTGGATACAGGTCATTTTGTAAAATAGCATACTAGTCCATAGGTCATGCTTAAGTATATGCAAGAAAACAGAACTTAGCCCATGCATATTATCTGACCACAGCACAATGAAACTAGAAATAAATGACAAAAGAAACCTGAAAAACCTGCTAAATACATGCAAATTAAACAGCACCCTACTCAGCAATCAATGGGTCACGGATGAAATTAAACAAGAAATTTAATAATATCTACAATTCAATGAAAAATCAACCAAACTTTCTGGATGTATGGGATGTGATGAAAGCAGCTCTCAGAGGGAAAGTCATAGCTATGAACTCACACGTTAGGAAAACAGAACGGGAACAAATAAACACCCTAATGTTGCACCTCCAACATCTAAAGAAAGAAGAGCAAATGAAATGCATAGCCCAAAGATGGAAAGAA
Source organism: Ctenomys sociabilis (assembly GCA_004027165.1). Classification (NCBI taxonomy): domain Eukaryota; kingdom Metazoa; phylum Chordata; class Mammalia; order Rodentia; family Ctenomyidae; genus Ctenomys; species Ctenomys sociabilis. The sequence continues at coordinate 23,598 of PVKA01027488.1, forward strand.
ATCATAAGATTAGACCAGAAATTAACCAAATTCAGATGAAGAAAACAATTCAAAGAACCAACAAATAAAACAGCTGGTTCTTTGAAACAAATAACGAAATAAATAAGCCCTTAGCTAACCTCATCAGGAAAAGAAAAGAAAAAATTAAAATACAAGCAATAAGGAATGAAAAAGGGTGAAATCACTGCAGACCCAGTGGAAATTCAGAAAATTATCAATAGCCACTTGGAGAATTTTTACACTCAAAGAATAGAAGACACAGAAGAAATGGACAGATTCCTCAAAAGGTACAAATTACCAAAACTGAATCAAGAAGATAGAACAACCCTCAATAGGCCAATAACAGCCAACGAGACACAAAATGTAATAAAAAGCCTGCCAACAAAGAAACGTCCAGATCCTGATGGATTCACAGCTGAATTCTACAAGAAATTTACAGAAGAAATAATCCCTTCACTCCTCAAACTCCTCAATGAAATTGAAAAGGAAGCAGTTTTTGCAAAATCATTTCTGGAGGCAAGTATTATACTGATTCCAAAACCAGGGAAAGACACAACTAAAAAAAGAGAACTACAGGCCAATCTCACTCAAGAACATAGATGCAAAACTTCTCAATAAAATCCTAGCAAATAGAATACAGCAAATCATCAAGAGATTCATACACCATGACCAGATATGATTCATCCCAGGGATGCAAGGATGGTTAAATATTCGAAAATCTATAAATGTAGTACACTATATTGATGGACTGAAATTGAAAAACCACATGCATTGATTGATGCAGAAAAAGCGTTTGACAAAGTCCAACACTCATTCATGTTCAAAGTCCTAGAGAAAATTGGAATAGAAGGCCTCTACCTAAATTTGATAAAACCCATCTATGTCAACTGAATGGCTAATATAATTCTAAACAGAGAAAAACTGAAATCTTTTGCTCTTAGATCTGGTACAGGACAAGGATGTGCTCTATTACCCCTCCTATTCAATATGGTTTTGGAATCATTCACTACAGGCATTAGACAAGAGGGAGAAATAAAAGGAATAAGAATAGGTAAAGAAGAAGTTAAATTATTACCATTTGCAGATGACATGACACTTTACTTGGAAGACACAAAAAATTTCAGCAAGAAGCTACTAGAATTGATACAGAAATTCAGCAACATAGCAAGATATAAAGTCAACACTCAAAAGTCAATAGCATTCCTCTACCCAGATAACAAACACACTGACACGGAAACAATAGAAACAATACATTTTACAATAGCACTACAAAAATGAAATATGTTGGAATTCACTTAACCAAAGAAAGCAAAGATCTTTTCCCGGAAAATTACAACACTCTAAGAAAAGAGATTATAGAGGATTTCAGAAAATGGAAAGATATTCTGTGCTCCTGGATAGGAAGAACCAACATCATGAAAATAGCCATACTCCCAAAATTGTTGTACAGTTTTAATGCAATCCCTATCAAACTTCCACCATCATACCTCCCAGACCTAGAGAAATTGTTCCTGAAATTTATTTGGAACCAGAAAAGACCTAGACTAGCAAAGGCAATCCTGGCCAACAAAGACAAGGCAGGAGGCATCACAATTCCTGGCTTCAAATTATACTACAAAGCCACTGTGATAAAATCAACATGGTATTATCAATGAAACAGACCTGAGGATCAATGGAATAGATTAGAAGATGCAGCTGTGAACACACTCAGCCACCTGATCTTTGACAGAGGGGCCAAATATGCTTACTGGAAGAAAGATAGCCTTTTTAACAAATGGTGCTGGAACAACTGGCTTTCTACATGCCAAAAACTAAAACTTGATCCAGCTCTATCACCATGCACTAAACTAAGGTCAAAATGGATTAAATATCTAAACATTAAAACAGAAACACTCAATCTCCTTGAAGAGAAAGTAGGAGGAACTCTTGAAGAAGTAGGGGTAGGCAAATAGTTCATGAACCAACATGTATTCTCATGGGAAACAGTTGAAAGAATCAACAACTGGGATCAACACTTCTTGAGGAGTTTCTGCATGTCGAAAGAAATTGTCAACAAAGTGAAAAGACAACCCACATATTTGAAAAAAATCCTAATAAGCAATCAGACAATGATCTGCTATTTAGAATATATAAAGAACTAAGATATATTAGGGCCCACAAATTTAAATACCCAATCCAGAAATGGGCATCTGAGATGAATACACACTTCTCAGAGGATAAAATTAAAGGAGTTAATAAATAAATGAAAAAATGCTCCACAACACTAGCCATCCATGAAATGCAAGTTCAAACAACACTAAGATACCATCTCACTCCAGAAAGAATGGCTATCATATAGAAATCAACCAACAACAATCACTGGAGAGGACTGGGGAAATGGGAACCCTTCTCCACTGCTGGTGGGAATGTAGACAGGTGTAACCATGTGGAGATCAGTGTGGAGACTCCTCATAAAAGTAGGACTGGAAATCCCATTCAAGCTGGCTATCCACCTACTGGGAATGTTCCCAGAGGAACCGAAAGCATTACATCATAGTGATATATGTGCACCTATGTTTATAGCAGCACAATTTGTGGCAGTAAAATCTTGGAAACAACCAAGATGCCTATCACATAAGGAATGATTGAAAAAATTTGTGGTATTTCTATACAATAGAGCATTACTCAGCTATAAAGAATGATAAACTTGAAGCATTTATATTAAAGTGGATGCCACTTGAACATATACTCATAAGTGAAACCAGACACACATGTTTAAATATTTTATAGTCTCTCTAGTATAAGAAATAAAAGAAGAAATACAAATAGAAAGATATAACAACAACTAAAAAGAATTTAGTCAGATATTAGAGTAAACTGAACTGCATATGCTTCAGGGTAATAATTAGCTTCTCTTCTGGATGGCTAACCACCTAAGTTTGCAGATCAAAAATTGCAGAAATGGAAGGGCTGCAAGTCAGCCAACATTTTGGCCATAGCCTTTCAAGAGTTCAGTGAAGACACAGGACATAGGAGAACGTGTTCTGTAACATCGTGGAACTCAGTTGTGTCCCAAATTTTCTGATCAAGGAGATTTTGGATCCACAGAGGAATGTGATTGATGATGTATAGTGTGCCTAAGGAGAATCATATGGAGAGAAAACCTTCCCTCAGGTTTTCACAGAAAGCAAATTGGTCAAGAAATTGCTGTGAGTCATCCACATCGCTGACACTGCAAAGGATCTACAGAGTGAGGTAAAGGATTACAAGATAAACACTGAGGGGTCTTGACTGACCTCATCAGATACAAGGTTACATTTTTTATTGTATAGATCTTGCTTTATCTTGGTCTTAACTATCCAGCAGAAAAGTAGAAAAATGAGGTATATAAAATAAGCTGAGCTGTAAATGGCTCTAGTCAACAACTTTTTGCATAGCCCACTATTATTGTGGACTGCTGGACTGTGTTGGATTGTTTCACTGAATTCAAGCACATATAATAATTGAATGACAATAGAATACCCATCTCTGACAGGACTATACAAAAAAGGAGATATAAACGAAGAACCATCCTGTGTTTGTATAAACAGTACAGTTAGGATAAATATGCAGTACTTTTCCATAATTCTATGAGAAGAAAGATTTGCACTAATAGAAAAACAGGATATCCTATCAGCTCCTTGTACTATGGATAACCACTAAGAAGATAACAATGTAAAAAGTATTAATTATTGAAACTGTACTATAATTCAGTTCTGAAAAATAGAGAGGTATACAGCTACATTCTTTTAGTTCATTGAATAGAGGCATCTGCTCTAATAGTGTTTGTAGATAGAGTATCATGTATACACCTTGTACAACAAAAAGCCACTACAAAAACAATGAGCAATGTATTAATTGTTGAGTCTGTCTTACTAATTTGATTTGAAACTGTCTCATTGCTATTTGTTCTTCAATAAAATGAAATAAATGTTAAAAAAATAAATAAATAAAAATTAAAATAAATATTTATCTGTGGAATGGTAAGTCTTTCCACTCATTGTTTGCCATTTTTGGTTATGTTATTTTGTGCGCTCCATATATCAAATTTTGTATTATAGTCTTTTTTCTCTTTCAGTGTTTTGTCCCTTAAAGATTTCATTCACAAATATAAAACCGAAATCTGCAATGCAAATATCATTAAATATCCTCTACTAAAATATTTCCCTAGCTGTGTTCATTTCAGAATCCATTTGATTGATTTTTTTGTTCTTTATTTTTGTTTTTATTTTTTTATTTTTTGGTGGTACTGGGGATTGAACTCAGGCCCTTTTACTTGCCAGGAAAGCACTTATTCTACTGAATTATCTCCCTGAGCCTGAAATTTATAAAAAAAGTTAGTATTAATATTTAAGGTAATTTTCAAAAATGAAATTTATAAATTTATTTTGTCATTTACATAAAAGGCTAAAAGATGTCTGTTTTTGTGGGCCTATAGCTTGTACTCTCATATATCTTTCATACATTGTATTTCATGCCATTACATAAGAATAATCTTCAGAAATGAATAAAATATTAAAGAATAAGATAATTTTTATATTTGTTTTAAAATATCTAAAGACAGAGCTTTAATGGTTCTGCGAATTTCATCTTTGATAGTTGGAACACTGAATAAGATTAACTATCGAGATACTGATAAATATCTGTGGGGGACATAGAGCTATTTAGTTTTCATTGATTATTAAGTATTCTGATATTCTGTTTGTTTTTTAATTATAACAAAATCCCATTGTATCCATGTAGAAAACTCAAAAATTTTAAATAAGAATTATGGTTCATTTGAACTTTCATGTTTAATTTTTTAAATATCTATGATTCTAACCTCTTGTCATTAATATACTTTCCACTAAATTGATGAGCTTGCACTTGTATAAGAAGTTTGAATGTTGCAAGTGATAGTATAAATAGACACTCTATAGATTGTGTCCAAATTATAAATAGGCTAAATAAACTTCTCCCCAACATGAATTTTCCTATGACTAAGGAAATTATCCTGATAGAGAACAATCTGCCACTCTAAAAACTAATTTCTAAATTACTTATTCTGTTACAAGTGAGTTTTAAAAATAATTTTCCTAACTCTATGCCTAGGTAATTAAGAAATGTGTAGGCAATCTTAATTGAATGTTGCTTGCAAGACAAATATTCATACAATTAACTCATTAATGAATAAATTTTCTAGCCTCAGAAAAATATCTGAAAATGTGGAGTGCAGTGTTATAAAACATTATGCAAGTATATTCATGAAATGTTTGGGTATACATTTCAGAAAATTAAGAAATACATGAACAATATATGATTTAAAATGAAAATAACCAAATGATTTTCTCCTGTGTTAATATGCATTTTATCTTTCCTTAGCATTTTTATAATAGTGCTGTGCTGATGGTTTCACATGATTCAGGAAATTATCCTACTGGAGAACAAAAGTGTGATCCACAGAAATTGTATAAAGGGTGCCAGTAGTATCTTGGTACTTTTTTCATACTTTTTGGTTTTTTTACTGACATTTCTAATTTACTTTTTAAACTGAATAAAAATAGTTGAAAAAATAGAAACACTACTGAGTTTCACTAAACAAAAAGATAGGATTTCAACAATGGTTGCTCTACCGGATATTGTTATCTTCAAATTGGTTGTTCAGGCTAACCAGATGTAACCATGCAAAACTCATTCACAAAATCATAAAAAATTAAAAAAAGAGAGTGTGAACAAAAAGGCATTAACTGCTCATGTCAATGGACCAGTACAGTTATCCAAGCTGTCCTGTGTGTACACATAGCTTTCCTTTTCTCTTCCTTCTCATTCCTTTTCCTTTCCTTCATTCTAGTCATTCCTTCCCTCTGAGCAGTTCCTTTCCCATTTCTATAAGGGAGAATATTTGGAACTTTCACTTACTCTGTGTTTTTTCACTAATTAATACAGTTCCTTGTAGCAAATTAGAGCAAAGCAGTGCCTTGTCAACATTACAAACTTTCAGCTGTTTGCATATATTATTTCCTTTCTCACAGATCTCTTTTTTAATCAACACTCTTCATTGCCTTTAACTATTCCTTTACAGCATCCATAATTTCTAATTTACATAAATGCATATTTATGCACATAGATGAAAATGTGCATATGTTTATTTACTACGTGACACACTGAAAATAAGACTTTCTCTTATTAAAGGAAAGGTTGCCATGGGTAGTATCATTTGATTAGATTAAGAAGTCACTTTCTCTTATAGGAATATCCATGAAAACCTAAATTAAGTCTTTTTAAATCTACAAAGTGAAAATACTTTAATTATGTGAAATAGAAGCTGTGTTAGTTGACACGTTGTGTCAACTTGGCTGAATCAGCTGGCACAGTTCTAAGTGTGGGGGCCCACTCCTGGAGGTGGGCAGGGCCCAGGAATTGAGAAAGGCTTCCCCGGACTCCGCTGGATTTCCTGCCACCCTGCCCCACTTCCATGGAGAAGTCTCAGTCTTCAGAGGAGCTTGACCTTCGCAGCCGCACCACTCTGGAGGAGCTCCGATCTTTGCCATGGAGGGCCCATCCTCGCAGCAGTCAGTGTAGCAGGAAGAGAGAGGCTTGATGGACCCTGCGGCTGCTGCTCCTCGGCTCTTCATTGTTTTCTGCTGTTATTTGCCTTGGAGCCAGCTGAATACGGACTGAATCCTCCAGTAACTGAGAGCTAAATAAACCTTTCCTTCCTTCATTTTGGGTGTTGGGTATTTGTCCCAGCAATGAGTAAAACGTAACTGAGACAGAGGATTACAGACTAATTTTTAGTGGAAAGAAAAAATAAAAATACCATAAAGAATTTCTCATATAGTCAAATTCTTTTTTTTTTTTTTTTTTTTTTTTTT
>PVKA01027489.1:0-30476 GCA_004027165.1 Ctenomys sociabilis
GGGCGCCAAAGCCGGGTGCGTGTGGGAGAGGGCGCCAAACCAGGGTGCGTGTGGGGGTGGGTGCCTTCCACTGCTGCAGCAGAAGGTGGGGCCGAGGCACGGGGGCAGCAGGGGCCCAGCACGTGCTGTCCCACGCAAAGCAGAAGTGAGAGATGAGCACATGCTGCGAGGTGTCAACGTTTCTCCTCCACCGCTGCAGGGGACACAGGGGAGCCTGAGGCCCGGCCCGGCAGATGAATGGCTCAGGTGGTGTTAAGTCCGGTGTTAACAGCTCAATTCGTGGGAAGGAGGTACGTGGAGCTAATGGCAAGTGCAGGTGACCCGGGAGGTTTGGGCCACTAACTGAAAGTGGACATCGGTTCATGAACCAATGGACCTGCAAGAAAGTCCTGTCCATGAAGAGACCCCTCCTCAGTTTGCGTGTGTGGCCACCAGTGAGGAATCACAGCTTCCTGGGCAGTGCTCCTGGGCTGTGGAGCTCAGCCCCCAAAACCCCAAAAGAATCCAGCCTTGCCACAAAGGGTGCTTTTCTTGAGGATGCAGTGGACGCCAGTGCCGTGTGCTGCTGAGGGGCAGGGCAGGCCGCCATCGGCCCGGACAGGGGTCCCCGAGGGTCCTGAAGATGCAGCAGAGGCGCAGCAGCCTTGCTCCTGTCACCAGAGCACGGCCGCGGAGCTGCTCCCTGCGCTCGGCGTCTCCATCTGCAGATGGCAGCGGGTCACTGCAGGCCCCATGCACCTCAGTGAGCACCTAATGCCCCCCGGGGTGGAGAGCCACGGCCAGCGCTGGCGCAGCCCAGGCACTGTGACAGCTGGCCTCGAGCGCTGCGGCACTCTGTGATCACATCCTGGCCCCATAGAATCTGGCCTGGGAGCAGCAAGGCCCCCACTGACCTTGCTCTGGGAGGCTGGGGGGATGGCTCAGTGGAAATAAGTGCTTCTCTGGCAAGCCCAAGGGCCTGAGTTCAGTTCCCGGTTCTGCCAAAAATAAACAAACAAACCCCACCGACCTTGCTTAGACCTTGCTGAGGTTACAGGGGAACAGCCCTGGGCATGTGGGGCCGAGTCTGAGCTAAACTGTCCCCCAACTGGCTTCTGGGCTCCAGGCGATCTCCACCTGGGGCTGCAGCGGGCCTCCCCCCAGACATCTGCCACCCAAAAAACAGCAGCTGCCACCCAGGTGTCACTCCGTAAATCTGCACGGGAAGGAGGGTGAGAGGGGTGGCAGCTTTATGAGGTGCCACCTCTGTGATTAATGGGGTGCTGAGATGTGCGGGCCAGTAGGGTGGGACAAGGGACAGACATCAGTGCACCGCACATGCGCACGTGTGTCCACACCGACATGCACACGTGCACGTGAACATGTGCACACAGGTGTTCATGCACGTAAATAGGTGTACACACAGGTGTGTGTGCACGCACAGCCACAGCCTGTGCACACACACATACACTCCCACGTGCAAACATGGAGACATGCATGTGCACACGTATGCACAGACACACACATCACAGCACATATCCACAAATATCCACATACATATGTGCACACACACATGTATATGTGCAAGACACACACACGCACACGCACAGGTATGTATGTGCGCGCGCACTCACACACACACACACACACCCCAGGATTTCAGTCCCTGCTAGAGCAGGCAGGGAGGACCCCGATTGTGTTTCCTTGTGGAATGCTCCTCCCGGGCCATGGTTGCCCAGGGGAGGACTGAAGCGTGCAGGCTGCAGCCTGCGCTGGGGCTTGCCCCGACTCTTGGGTATTGCACAGATGCGCCGGGGAAAGTCTGTCTATTGGGCGTTGAGGCGATGAGCACGCAGCGGTGGCACAGGAGGTCAGCTTCGTCGATCACTGCGGCGTGCCAGCCGCACCCATGGCGGCTTCCCGCCTGCCATCCGGGTACCAGCCACCTCCACGAGGCACCGCCGTCTGCATCTAGACCCCAGCCAACCTCTGGCCCTGCTTCCACTCCTGCAGCCCTTATCGCTTGTAACAGCAGAGCCAGAACAGCAGCTTAGGAGCCGCCCGGCCGCAGCCCTGGGCTGCGCAGGGCGATGCGCTTCACATGTTGCTAAGGGCCGAGATGAAGGTGTGCAGGAGACAGGCTCCTCAACGCTGGATCAGCTGCGTGGGGCACAGCTGTCAGGCTGTGACGCGATGCACAGCCTGAGGGCCGAGGCCAGGCCGGCGCCGCAGGTGAGACGGGTGCACCTCCTATTTGCACACTGGGAGCTGCTATTCTCAGGCGCGGGCGTGCACAAGCGGTGCGTGCAGCCGCGGTGGCCAGGAGCACAGCTGGAGCTGTCCTCCCCCGTCTGGCAGGAGCGCGACAGAGCCTCAGGAGGAGCGGGTACTGGTGGGTGAGGGAGGGAGGTGACCTGGGCTTCCGGTCGTCAGCTCCAAGGGTCCTCGAGGTGTGAGAGTGACACCAGGCCCCTCTCTATTGTTATCTCTTTCTTGAACAGAGGGTGGGATGGTTTGTGTCTCGATGTCCCCAAAGCCTCATGGAGTCATAGCTGGGGCTTTTCAGAGCTGGCTTCGTGGAGTGGTGATGCTGGGCTTACAGGCGTGCGCTCCCTAGAGCAGTCTGCTGGTGGCCCTGGCACCTGCCCTGGGCTGGGTGGGCACCCAGAAGCTGCTACGATCTTGTCACTCACCGCGCCAGCTGCTGCCTTCTGCCTGCCATGGGCCGGTGCTATTCTGTGGCAGCCCTCAGCCACCCTCTGCATTGACACCAGCAACTTTTACTTTTCTTGTTTTAGCAACAAGAAAAGTAACCAAGACCGAGAGAACTGTTTTCACAGAAATCAAGCAAAGAGAAGAGCTTGGGGTGGAGAAAACGCATGGCTGCTCCCTGCCTAGATGTAAAGTTTTCAAAAATACTGGAGCATGGAAACAATGACCCTCCCGTTCCTTACCACGCCCAGAGACACCCGTCAGTTAAGAGGTGCAGTGTGAGAGGGGCAGCTTCTCTCTGTGCGCTGGGCTGGGAGGTGGTGCAGGCGGGGCCTGGGTCTGCACAGGCGGTCCTGCTGCTGGCAACACAGGGGTCGGCTTAGCCTGAAGCCCAGATCTGGGGCTTTAGCCAGGCTGAAAGTCCAAGGAGAGAGTCCCGGTTAAAGTCAGAACCTCTCACAGGTGACACTTGAACGGGCGAACGTTGGGGTGAGGAAGCACTAGGCCTGCTGGAGTGAAGACTGCTCTAGGTAAAGCAGAGGAGGAAAAGTGCCTCGCACTAATCCACATTCTGTTGCTAGGACAGAGTGCCTGTGAAGAAAGATTCATTTGTTCCGAGTTTCTGAGGATGAAAGCCCATCATCAGGGGCCCATCGGTTGGCCTCTGGAAAGGGCCCTTTGGGGGGCATGCCACACGGAGCAAACAGCTACAAGCTGGCCAAGGGGTGGATTCGGACATCCCTGCTTCAGTGTCTCCTCCTCCCCTCCTCCTCCTGCTCCTCCTTCTTCTAGTTCTCTTTCTTTTCCTCCTCCCCTTCCTCCTTCTGCCCCTCCTCTTCTGCTTCCTCTTCCTCCTCCTCCTCTGCCCTCTTTTCCCCTTCCTGGATAGCACAAGCAGCACCCTCATGCCATCTCCAGCTTTGCATGCTGCTTCTCCCTCACTGTGAGCCAACCACAGGCTGAAGCCTCTGAAGTGGACTCCAAACAAAGCCTTCCTCGTGTAAGTTGACTTTGTCAGGTATTCAGCCCCAGCGATGAACTAGTGCAACCCCTAACATTTCCACAGCACAAGAACCCGGAAGACAGCAGAATATCTTCAAAGCACTGAAACACACAATCCTCCACCTGAGATTCTGCACCCACAATATCCACCTTCCATGAAGGAAGACACAAGGAGATTCTTCTGACAAACGAAAATGGGGTTTGTAGCCATAGAAGAGGAGGAACAGGAAGTGGAAGGGAAGAGGAGAGAGAGGGAGGGGCAGGAGAAGAGGAAGAAGGGAAGAGGAGAGGAGGGGAGGAGGAGAAGGAGTCAGCTGGCTTTTGTAGGAGGGGTGAAGTGGACACATGGGCAGAAGGACTGGCTGCATCCTGAGAGGCCTTGGTGCCTGTGAGGGGCCTGTGAGATGGAGGACGCAGCCTACTCAAGGCCAGGGGGTGCGGGGGAGCATGCAAGCCGCCGCAGTAGGGAACCCTGTGACTCTGTGAGTTTTAGAAAGAGAAGCAAAGCTAGTGTTTTTAAGATTTAATTTAAAGCTAGCATGGAAATAAAGGTCTGGAGAAGAGCTCCATCCAAGGACAGCCGTTACGGCTGTCCTCATGCAGGACCAAGTAAAGCTTAGGTCAGTAACACGGTCATAGCATGCTGACAAAGCAGGCCACTTGCCGTTAAGGCACAGTAACTATGGTCTTACGTCACTTAACAGAGCTTCAAACTACGTTGAGTTGACAGAGCCACTAGCAACTATTAAGGCCTTAATTTTGATATTGTGGGTGCAGAATCTCAGGTGGAGGATTGTGTGTTTTTGGCACTGGAGAGGGGCAGAAGGGGAACTATTAAGGGAGCTGCATTATTTAGTTATAATACATTAGAGATGAATAAGAGGCACAGCAAAAATCACCAAGCCAAGCAATAGTTTGACACTCTATTGCTAGTAATGAACAGTAAGAAAGATGACGCAAAGGAATGTAAGATTTAAAATCCAGAGCATAATCTCTGTACTCCCAAACTGGAGAATGCTTATTCTCTGAAGAACGGATGGAAGAATTTCAAAACAGGTCATCAAAACTTGGCTCAGCTGTCCTCAGAGCTGTTATCACACGGTCTGTGTTATTTAACCCTATTGTGACCATGATAGAGGGGGAACCCGTGAACCTGGCACCAATCCCAGCTTGTGGTCCCCGAGCCCTGAGCAAGGCTTCCCCTGTGTGCTCCCGTGGCCGCTGGCTCCACTCCAGACTGGTTGTTCTTCAGGTCTCTTTGAGACAAGCTGTTATCAAATGTCCCCTTGCCATTGTCCTGCTCAAAGAGGGCTCCCAGTCCCCAGTGAGTTCCTGTCAGTATCTCTGCAGTTGACAGGTTACCCACGTGGCCTTCCTGTGCTGTTAGGACTCCCGGGCAGATGTCACTTTAACTCAGAAGGGCACTACTCTGAGGCTCCTGCCAGCCCCTCCCGGCCCCCAGAGCCCAGCTCCCGGATCCCCCGGGCCTGAGGCATGACCCCTCTACGCAAGGCTTTCTGCACCTGGGCACAGTGCAGTCCCAGGGTGGGCACAAAGGACTGCGGGAGCCAGAGGAATCAGCTGGCTTCTGTAGCGTGCACACGCATGTGTGTGAGGAGGTGTGCGTGCTGTTGCAGGTTTTGCAAAAGTGGTGGCACTGGGGAGGGGCAGAAGACGCCGCAGGCTGCTGTTTGGGCACCTTGCAGAGAGAGCTGTCTGCAGAGGAGATGCCCAGGCCGCATGCCAGCCAGCTCTCAGCCACTCCGTCCCACAGGGTTTCTCCCAGACCACACAGGGTCCACAGGAACACTGTTCAGCAGGACCTGAAATTGTCCTTCATCTTCCGGTTCAATAGATGACCATGCAGAGCCAGCAAAGCCAGGTGACCGCAGCACCTCCAGGTGGCCCTTGTGTCCCAGGCCTGGTGAGCTCATCACCCGGAGGCAGAGAGAGGACAAAGGCTGTGTGCACGTCTCACTACTGCGAGCAGAGGGCTCGCAGCTGGCCAGCGAGAGCTTCGCACGGAGCGCCTTGGGTGGGGCTCGGGCCTGGCGCCTGCCACTCAGTGCCAGCAAGCTGGTGTGGCCGCCTGAGCAGGCCAGTGCCACCTTGCGCTAAGTGGGTGCTGGAGACACGGCTCAGTGGCCTTCGTTTTGCCTATAGGGTTTGTTTCATAGTTTTGTTGTAGAGTAGATATTGCAAAAGGCCCAGCAGATCTTGTTTCATATTTTTACATATTCATTTGACAATATGATAAGCATAATGGAAGGGAATGTTGGGCATCTATAAAAAGGTCTTTCTTAAATGCATCTATATATGCTCTGAGCTTGAAAAACTCTCATCATTTATTTTTCTTTTAAAAAGTTACTGCAAGCTGGGCGTGGTGGCGCACGCCTGTAATCCCAGCACTCGGGAGGCTGAGGCAGGAGGATTGTTGTGAGTTCGAGACCAGCCTGAGCTACAAAGTGAGCTTAAGGACAGCCTGAACTGCATAGTGAGACCCTGTCTCAAAAAGACAAAAAAAAATAAAAAAATAAAATAAAATAAAAAGTTACTGCATATATACCACAGCATGAATGTACCGTAACATTTCCCTTTCTCTCTGCTTTTTTTGGAGCTTAAAACTCTGCTTTTCATTATCAGAAAAGCTGGGCCTTTGTGCTCTCTCCTCAGATCCACTCTGTAAAATAAATAACATGACATTCCATTAAATTAGCCTTCATAGATGTTGCAGTACAAGTTTTTTTTTTAAAGAAAGATGATGAAAAACGTGAAAACATCAATGACTTTTTATCAGAGAAACTTCCTTCACCTCTGAAGGAGACTGGAATTAATTTAGGTAGTCCCCAAAATAGAAAAGGAGGCCTGCACTGGCCAACACCTTCTCCAGCAGCCACATGACAGCTCTAGAGGTGGACGCCGGTCGCAGTCCTCAGGCGGTGGACGCAGCAGCCAGAGCAGCCGTGCCACGTGTCTGTGCGTGGTGGACCCCAGCCCTGCGTCAGGTGAGGGGCTCGCTGGGGGTGTGTCAGAGCCCCGCGCAACCCATGCACCCCGTGCCGAGCAGGGTCCACTTAGAAGTCCTTCCAGCTTTTCAAAGGGAGATTACAGCCCTTTGAAATTCCCTTAAAGAAGAAATTCCGACTCTGCTTTCCATTATGCTGCGGCATTAGCTCTTCTATTAGGGTAAGAAGAAACACATTCTGCTCTTTAAACAATAGGGGCAGGGAAACGTCACTCTGGACAGCTTTTATTTCCTGGGGAAGTCTAATCCATTCATACCCTCAAAGGCGCTTTCATTGTTCAGACAGGGACAGAGGCAGCTTAGCATCCCCACCCTTGCAGCTGGGTGCCTGCAGAGACGCCCGCACCACGAGAACGGGGCAGGACCTCGCGTCCCTGGCCGTGGGGTTGTCTGGGCAGCTGGAGCCTGGGCTGGCCCTGTTGGTAGCAGCAGCCTGGCTGGACAGGGGAGGTGGGGGCCACAGGCTTGGGCTCAGGGAGTCGGGAGGCAGTGATGTCCCAGTAGCTCTTAGCGGAAAAGTTCTTACGAAGTTGGTCCTGGTGCCACCAGAGCAACAGCGAATCGCTGCATTTGCGTCTTCGGCCCGACTTCCAGGGACTTCGCTTGGTTCGTTTTCATCATTGTCTGAAGCAGAGGTGCTTGGTCTCTCGGGGCAGGCTCCAGGAGGGCCTGGCTCCCCCACACCTCTGGGGGTGCAGGCGGAAGCCTGTGTCCTTTACACCCACGGAATCCTTGACAGCCTTGTCACCACCTGTCCCCTGAGTGTAGCCTGAGCCATCGGCTTCCTCTGGCCATCACCGGCCATAGGATGGAATTCAAGCTCCGTGTGACCGCTGCTCACCAGCGCCTTTCCTGCTGCTAGCTCAGCCTCGCTCCTCTTCGCCTCTTATCGATCTCTTTGTGTCTTTTTCTTTTCTTCCATGAGAAAGAAGATTTGGGAGTAGTTTTGGTGATGTGTGGGCCTTGGGAAGATTGCTCTCATTTGGTGAGGTCTTCTAGTGAGATTCGACTTCTTTCTTTTTACCTTTTGTAACACAAATCCAGAAGGAAGCGTGTGATAATGTGTAAATTGTTGCCCCTCTGGGGGCACACCCGCGCTCCTCCTGGGCACACTCATGCCACTCTGGGGCCACCCCCGTGCCCCTCCCGGGCACCCCCGTGCCCCTGCTGGGCACCCCTGCGCCCCTCCTGGGCACACCTGCACCCCTCCGGGGCACCCACCACACTCGTTATTTTTAGTAGCTTCAAGGAAATGCGTGCGGACTATGTGAGGCCTTGGTTTCCTTTTCCACCTCACTGTGCTCCTTGCTTGTACTTCTTGGAGCCTTTTCTCAGCCCAGGTATCTGCTGTGTCCGTTCCAAGCTTCTCACCTCTCGCGTCCATACAAACACTCCATTGTCACCCCTTCTCTCCAAAGCCAGGCCACGAGAGAACTTGCGCTTGCCACCTTGCGCAAACTGTCCCTGCTTGAGGTAGACAGCCACGGTCTCGGGCTCTGCACCATTCTTTGGCTTTTGAGCCGCAGCTGCAGGTCTGAGCAGCTTGCTTAGCTCCTGCGGTTCTGCTTTCCATTGTCTTCCTTCAGTTTCTTTTCAGCTTCACTTTGTGCTGCCCGATGCGGATTTTGTTGGCCAATTAATGAGTGACAGCTTTGATAAACTTCTGCTGCTTTGCTCCTTTCTTATTCTTTGGACTGAAAGTTTTGTCCTCAATAACCTCTCCTTGTCCTGCTTCGCTTTGTGCTGCCCTTGGCCTGAGCCTTTTCTTGGGGACACTGCGGAGAGGTGGCACTGGCCAGACTGAAGGACAGACGGGCACCATGAGGGAATCCAGCAGCACAGCAGGAGACAGGGCCGCCATCTCTGTCACAGTGTGTGGCGTGTGTTCGTTTCTGAGGAATAATTACTGGCATGAGAGAATGCTTCCAGCGTGGCAGTAAGACGGGAAAAGCACACAATTACATACAATGTGGTCTCACTTTTTCTTACATTATACATATGCCTTCATTCACTCTTTCCTTCAACCAGAGATGATTATTGATGGGTACTGTTGTCAGGGATCACTGCTGAAGGTGCTAGATGAGTGTGCGTGTGCGTGCGTGCGTGTGCATGCACGTGCATGCAGGTGTGCGTGCGTGTGCCTATGTGTGCGTGCGCATGCGTGTGCGTATGCGTGCGTGCGTGTGCGTGTGTCCTTATAATGAAGTGCCCAGCCCCGCGGCTCAGCAGCAGCAGACACCCACTTCTTGCAGGCGGAAGGCTGGGCAGCCAAGGCCGGGTGACAGCGTCTGGTTTCTGTCAGAGCTTCCTGCAGAGGGCCCGGGCCCAGGGCGGGGCTCATTCCCCAGAGCCCTACAGAAGGCAGAGCCCTCAGTGAGGACAGCTGAGGCCCGGTCACCGTCCAAGGACTCTGCCCCTTGACACTCTGGGGAGTATGTTTTAACCTGGACTTCGAAGGACACAGAGTCAGATCTAGCAGGCAGCTTCCCGGGACACTTTTCAACAGGGTCAGTATAAAGCTCAGGGAAATACTGCACAAGGACTTACATGATAGGAGAGACGGAGCCACATGGATATCTGGGAAAAAGAAGACTGTATGGGAAAGAACAGGAGGCCACAGGGTGCCAAGCCCAGGGTGAGACTGCGGTGCGTAAGGACCAGCGAGGAAATCAAGGTGGTTGTGGCACAGAGAACAAGAGAATATGGCAGGGATGGAGACTGCTGCCCTTTGCTGAGGTTGCTGCGGAGGAAGTGAGGCACATGGGCCCTGGTGCCTCGTGAGTGCAGGAGTGCCTCAGTGGTCCCTGTGGCTCTCAGGCTCAGACGTCCTCTGCCACGTGCCCCGTCGTCTCTGCAAGTCTGTCTGGGACAGCCGTCCAGGTCGTCCACTGTGGTGGCCTCTCCAGCAAGGTGGAAGACGGACTCACAGCTGAGAGGTCAGAGGTCATTTGAGCAGCAAGTCACAAACTTGGGACTCTGCTTCCAAGCCTGTACAAAGTAAGATGACACCTATGAATTTGAGCAAGATGCTTCCTTTTGAATTTGAATTCTGGGATCAGGACTCAAAGGCCACCCAGGGGCCTTGCCAGGATACAGGTGGAATTTGCCTTTCTGGTGTGGGCCAGCTGGCCCCTGGCCCACACAGCTCATCTGTGCTGAGGGCCCTGCCCCGGAAGGGTAGTGCTGAAGAGGACAGCTCCCCACGGGCCCTTGCAGGGGGCAGCCAGAGCCCGAAGTGGGGCAGCCCACCCTGCGTGCCAAGGGCAGCGAGCTTCAGGAGGGGGAGCACAGGGCACAAGCTAGGGCTTCTCCTGAACGAGAAGAGTAAAGTAAGAGGTGGGTCAAAGGAAGTGGGGGATGGGCCTTTCTCAAGGCAAAGGAGGAAGGGGAAGAAGATGAGCGAGACTGTGCGGTGTGTGAGACAGCTTCACCCAGGAAGGCAGGCGTCATGTGCCCCAAGCATACTTAGGAACAACGAGATGTGAGTGGAAGAACAGAAGGTTTGCGCATGGCTTGGGGGAGGCCCGTGGGGCCGCTGCTTCCTGCCTTCCCTCCTGCCAGAGACTGGGCCCTCTGAGCTGCGCTGTGGGCTACAGGCTGCTGGCACGGCGTTCCAGCCTGCACCAGCGCCTTGGTGTTCGCTGCATCGCAGATCGTCCGGGTGCAAGCTGCTGCCCGCTTCTGCTGCGGCTTCTCCAGCAGGAAATCAGCGCGTGTCCTCTCTCCTGTCTGTGTCGTGTCTTCTCTCTGGCTGAACCTAAGATTTTCTTTGTTCTGCCAGTTTTAGGCAACTTGTGCTCTTCTTCCTGTCTCCTGCACTCGAAGGTCGCTGGGCTTCTTGTCCCTCCTGATTTCCAGTTGTCAGTGAATTTGTAAGGATTAGCCTCTATCCCTCCCATGCGTATCTTGCTGGCTCTCTTCCAGGAGCTCGATGCAGCGTGACAGCGCCCTGCCGTTCCACCTCTGACCCTCTGCAGGCACAAGCCAGTGCCCACAGGCCGGCATAGTAGGCAGTCTTTCTTCTATCCGTCTCCTTGCTCCTCACCCACCGAGTGTCTTCTTTATCCCTGCTTTGCAGTTTTTAATTCTACAAGTCCAATTTTTACCTTTTCTATTTTCTGGATGTCTCCACTTAGTGCAATCCTTCATTGCTCAAGCATTCAGAACAAAGTGAGGTGACTTCACCAGCCCTGTCCAGTCCTGGCACAAGCCCTGTGACTTCTACGTCCGTTCTGGCCCCTTGCGTTTCCTCCTGAGCTGGGTCCCCTGTTCCCACAGCTTGGCAGTGTGGTGCCTGTGATGCTGGCTGCCCACCAGGAAGGCTGGGAAGACACTGCCAGGGCACAGCGGTTTCAGGATGAAGCCCAGAGGAGCAGAGGGCGCAGTCCCAGTCCAGGTACCCTCGGAGGCAGAGGTAGCTGAAGGGGGAGCTGTGCTAGGAGTCTGCGCAGTGCTGGGGCTAGGGGAGGAGCCAGCCTGCTCCCTGGAGGCGTTTTGTAATCACAAAGTAACTGGGGCAGCTCTGACTAAGACTGAGGAGACTTCTGACCCTCTGCTGGTCGCCTCATGCCGCAGGGCCCCTCCCCAGACGGGACAGCCCGGGGCCATAGTGGGGTCCTACCTCAGGGTGAGTCGTGTCCCAGATATCGAGGAACAGATATCAGGCAGATGCTGGGACATTGCTGGGTGGAGAGCGGATCCAAATCGAGCAGGCACCAGGAGGAGATGTGGGCAGGGGCTCTGGGTGCAGTGTGAGACTCCCACAGAAGGATCAGCTGGCGTCCTGGAGGCTGGGGTCCCAGGGCAGGGGGCAGGGCAGGCTGCTTCCCTCCTCGAGAGTCTGCTCCAGCCGCCCCAAGCTTCTGTGGTTTGCTGTCCACTTTGGCCTCCTGCATCCCCAGAATGTCCCTGCCATGGTTATCACACAGCCTCCCTGTGTCTGCCGGCCCACACCGTCTTAATGATACCTGTCCCACAGGATGAGGGCCCACTCCACAGTGACCTTGTCCCCACGAATGATGTCTGCAAAGACCCCCTTTCAAATAAGGTCATGGCCCAGTGGCCACAAGCCGTGGGGCCCACAGGTGGAGCCCACACTTGGCCGCCCCCTGAGCTGCCACCTCTCCCCTGCCTCGAGGGAGCCACACCGCCCCAGGGGCAGGTGGGGACAGAGGCTGCAGGGCTCAGGGCAGGGTCTGGGAAGCTGTTGCCGCCCCAGCTGAGCCTGCACCCACACTGGCCTCGCTCCACTGAAAGCGGCTCTGCTGGGTGAGGTTTCCGCCCTGACCTTCTCCCAGCTCCTAATCTCCGGGCTCTTACAGGGCTGAGAGGCTAAGGAGAGGGAGATTTTCACGAGCTTTAAAAACAGACCTTTGGCTTCCCCAAGCCATTGCCTCCTCCTGAGCAATCACGACGGCCTCCCACCTCGAGCCAGGAAGGCGGCCGTGCTGCCACGGAGCACACACAATGCGGTTCATTCACGCCTGCGCCCCGACCGGCCGCGCTGGCTTCTCAGGTGACAGGGCGACCACTTCATTAACGCTCCTTTCGGGCACGAGGAATTTTACCCCTGACCTCGGCTCCGCCGCCCACCACTGCTGGGCTGCCAAATTCTGACTTCAGCCTTGGAAACAGCCCACCACTGCCACGGGAGCCACACCCGGCCCTTCACAATTAGGAATTCCTCAGTAGGCCCTGAATGGCTTCAGGAAGAATCGTAGCCTGTGGAGGAGACGCACGTGGCCCCTCTGTGTTAGAAAGCGCACACATGGGCGCCACGGCACCCATGCACCCTCCTCTCCTGGCCTCCTCCCTGAGCCTGGGCTTGGCGCATGTCCCTGACCCTCGGGTGTACCAGGGTGCAGTGTGCCCTTGGCAGCTTCCCAGCACAGTGACCAAGCCAGGCGTGGCCAGGCAAAGGCCCGAGGCTGTCTGGGAGGTCAGGTGAGCTGTGCGTCTTCTGCAAGGCTCTGCATCTCCAAGGCAACTGGAGAATCCAGGGGCACCTATTGCTGGTGTGAAAGAAAGTCGGGAAAGCGATCTCAGAGAGCAGAAGATGACCAGGGGACAGCCTGGAAGATGGGGATGTACCCTCTGAGGGGAAGGGATCTTTGAGAGTAAGTTCCACAATCAGAGAATTATGGGATGGTACTGGAACAGACACAAGCCCAAAGAGCGGTGTCAGACCTGCCTGGGCTGAGGAGCTCACTCACTGGCTCAGCAGGAGTCCCTCACACCCGAGACGAAGGAAACTGACCAGCCCTGGCTGTGCAAGGCCCAAGACAGGACATGCGTAAGCACCCAGGCAGGGTACACCTCTGAGAACAGGGGGGCAGCAGATGCCCCGCCCCCAGGGTGGGATAAGCGGGACCCTTCAGAGGAAAGGGGAACTGAGGGTGTGGAAGAGCATCAGGGACTCAGGCTTGGAGTGAGGTGGGGAGCCCCAAGCACAAGGTAGGATGTGTGAGCAGGCAGCTCCTGGTCCTGGGATGCCACTGCAGGAGCTCAGCAGAGCTGAGACCTGTCCATAACCAAGGTGACCCTGGCTGCAGCAGAGTGGACAGAGGCCTCAGCCGTGGACAGGTAGCACATGGCCAGTCCACCCCAGTGACAGTGCGATCTGGAGTGAGGGAGGGGCCTAGAGAGGAGCAGGGTGCAGCTAAAAGGCAGCCAGAGATATGGTGGGGGACACTGACAGGACCAGAAGTGCCTGGTTGTGGGGTGAGGCAGGGGTGGAGGTATCTTCCAGTTTCTGAAGCTGGGGCAGGAAGGCTGTTTGCGCTGACAGAGCCATGGGCTTAGGGGAGCGGATGCATTTGGCTGGTCCACATGGAGAAGCCACCCTGTAGAAGGGTAGGGGTGCAGGATGCCAGTTCTGATCACCTGGGGCTTACAGGACCATGGTGGGTGGTAGAGACCTGGGGGAAAGAAGAGGCTGTGGCTGCCCAGAGAGCCACACCAGCATCTGGGAGCCCAAACTCATTCCCGGCTTCTCTTCTGACTCCAGGAGACCTGGGTAAATTCAGACCCAAGAGGGAAAAAGTATTAACCAGAGGAAGAGTATACGACAGCATGTGAGACTGCTCCACACAACAGCTCAGAGCCCCTTGCCTGCTGTTAAAGGTTGGCCGTGCCTTAGGTCACTGTTTGTGGCCCCGAGAAGCCAGCTGGCCCAGGGGCTGCACCTGTGGCTCTCAGCCACCCTGTTCCCACACCAACCAGAAGTTCTGAGGCTCCGACGTGAACCCTGTACCAGTGGTAGGCCTCAGGCCATGTCCTTCCTGCCTGCCTGCTGGGAGCCAGGCCTGTCCCCACTAGAGCACCTGGCCTGCCATCATGGGGTGTGTACCACCCCCAGGGAGCTCCGGACCTCTGGGTGTGGGTTAGAGGTTCATCTCTCCCCTGTGCAGTCCTGTGTTAGAAGGCTGTGTCCTCCTAGGTGATGCGGCTCACCTCCAGTGTCCTGCAGGTGTAGGTAAGGTGGCAGGGAGGGGTGCTCTGGGCTAGGGAAGCCCCAGACCACTGAGCCTGCTCACCCCACTTCCCTGAGGCCAGCACCCCCAGCCCTGGGGCCTGAAGCAGAAGCACCAGTCCAGTCTCTGGCCAGCCCTGGGGAGGAAGATGGTGCATGCTGCACACAGCAGTTCTGCACCATGCCTGGCCTGTGTTTTGTTGGGTGGACTGGGGGGTCAAGAAAGCTGGGGTGCCCAGCCTCTGCGTGCCCTCTGGAGCACAAGGGAGAGGAAGAACTGGGAGAAAGGTTGGGTGAGCCCAGGCCATGCGTGTGGGCCACAGACACAGGGAGTGGGACTTGCAGGTGCAGGGCTCCACGCTTGCGTGTGTTGCTGGAGACCTTGAAGGGTCCACTGAAGCTCGCTTCACGCCTGTCTCAGGAATTGCAGGCTCATCAGTATCATGGCTCTACTCCATGGCCCCTAAAGCACACAGCTCTCTGACTTTGCATAGTCTCAGGCCCGCTCAGAGCCAGGCCCCTCTGTAAAGGCTGATTTGGCACCTGCTGCTATGCTTGACGGGGCCAGTGGGCTGACAGGAACCTGGGGTCAGGGCGTGGAGTGGCCCTTCCCCGCGAGAGCAAGTCCAGAGGGTGGTTGGGTGGCAGTAGCCACTCGGGGCCAGGTATAGCCAGGGTCCAAGTGCGGGCAGGTAGGCTGATCCAGGAGCCTGGCCCAGGCAGCCGTGAGGCCCCAGGTGGCTCTCACCCCAGGTCACCGTCTCAGAACACAGACCTGGTTTTCAGCGGAGTCTTGAGGACACAGCAGCATGGTGTGACCCACAACACCCTGGGCCTTTGAGTTCCTGGCGGTGAATTAGGCGGCTGCTGTGGGCAGAACTGACCTGCAGCAGACGAAGAAGCAGTGTGAGCTGGATGGAGGGGACACAGCTGCTGCTGGCCTGGGACAGGCTCTGGGGTCGCAGGTCAGGCCAGGAAGAGCCTTGGGGAGCTGGGCAGACCTTGTAGAGTAACCCTGCTGTGGAAGGAGACCGATCCGGACCAGTGCTCTGGGATACAGGGCTCAAGACGGGAGCAGGTGTGTCAGCCTTTGTGGCACAGACTGGCTCTCCCTGAGCTGCACGCGGAGATTGCAGGAGATGCTTTCTACCACAGATCATTTCCAAAGGTGTGTCTGTTCTCCACACCCCAAGCACTTCCCTCCTTCAGCTCTTCTGGTGCATCTTTTTTTTTTTTAATGGAACTGGGGATTGAACTCAGGCTCTTGTGCTTGCCAGGCAAGCACTTATTCAGCCGAGCCATCTCCCCGGCCCCTGGTGCATCTTTTCAGAGCCTCATCACTACAACGCTCTGTACTTTCCCAGCGGACCCTGGCCGTTGAGGTCAGCAGCACAGGCCAGCAGCCGCATGCCCCTGTCTCCCCAGAGACAGCAGGGAAAGTTTGACCTCAAAGCATTTCTGGGCAGAGTGGGAACTTTGTGCCCTCCGCCTGCTGCTCTGATTCTGGAGGGAGCTCCTCTGGGCTCATCCTGGATTCCTGTTACCCACGTTTCCTTTCAGAAAGCATAAATGAAAAGCTGCGGACTCCAGGGCTCTCGGGGCTTCTCCGCTCCGGCCTCTGCGAACATCCAGAGGCATTTCCTTGGTAACACCCACTGAATTACCTGCTGGCAAAAGAATTCTTAAGTGTTTTAACCATTTGTGCCTTTAAAGGAATTGGTGGATTTCACCTGAGACGCTGACGTTACTGGCACGTTTTTGTGGTGTCTCTGCACTCTTGTCTTTATGCTGTGTCTACTGGGGCTTGTTTCCAGACTCGCGGTGGTAACCCCATGACATGCATTTCAAAACAATGCATGTTTGTGGCTGTGGGAATGTCCAGTGGAGTTGAACTGGCTGGGGTGTTCTCTGGGCCTCCCTGTCCTGGCTGATTCTCGGTCCGCCCGTCCGTCTGTCCTGTCAGTTAGTGACCAGGGCTGCTGTAATCTCTGAGCACCACGGATTGGGCTCTTTCTCCTTGCTGGTCTATATGCTTTTGCTTCTTATATCTTGAGTCTCTATAAGATGCAGACATTTAAGATTTTGTCCTTTTGATGAAAATACTGCTTCGTAGTATGAAGGAACTTAGTTGATAATTCTCACCTTGCAATCTGCTTTGTCTGATGTTGGCACTGCCGCTCCGGGTGGGCTGCGTGGTGGAGGCTGCGTGGTCTGTTCCCGGGCAGGGTGGTTGAATGCAGCGGTGGGCGGCTCCAGGTATGCAGACTGACTCTGTCTTCTCACGACACCAGTTGTCAAACCCAGAGGTGCTGTGCCGCTGAGCCACCTTGCCAGTCTTTTGTATTTAGAGATAGTTCCTTGTTAAGTTGCCCAGACTGGCCTTGAGCTTGCCCTCCTCCTGCGTGGCAGCCTCACTCTCTCTCTAGACTGATCCGTCTTCTTTTTAATTGAAGAATCTGAGCAGTTTACATCTCGTGTTGCCATCGGTGTGGCTTTGTTCGCCCCTATTCATTTGGCAGTTCTTTAATCCACAGCTATGTTAATTGAATAGTTTTTATGATTCGGGCTTATGCCCTTACGGGTTTATAAGCTCTAGTTGTTTTGTTATTTTAGTGGCTACCTGTGTGCTTAGGACTGCAGGTCTTACTTCTGGTAAGAGGCTGCGGCTCGCCTTCAGATGAGCTTAGGTGCAGTCTAAGCCTTTCTTCGGAGAGTGCGTCTGCTCCTTCGCTCCTAGCCCGTCACCCACTTAAACACAGGCTGCAAATCCTACACTGTTACTACTTTTTTTATACAGCCCATTTTATTGTGTGTCTGTGTGTGTGTGTGTGTGTGTATGACTGGTTACGTGTAAAATTCAATGAAGTTGAATTAAATGTATTTATAGTTATTTATAAATATATTTAATGCATATAAAAATTACAGATATTATCCACATGGTTACCATCTCTGTTCCCTTTTGAGGAGCCGTATTTCCATTTAGCGTGGATTGTCTTCCGATGGATTCCCTCACGTTTCTTGTGTGAGTTTGTTGGTGACCATCCGGATTTCCTGTTCTGCCTCGTTTTGGGGACATGCTGTCCTCAGGGGCAAGCTCTGAGGTGGGCAGGTCTCGGGTTCTGTGACTGGAGCGTGTACTGCACGCTCCTGCCCGCGCGGCCTCTGAGGAGACGTGTGTGCTTGCCGCAGTTCCCTGTGTGTCGGTGGCAGCCTTTCTCCACCACACCCGGAGTTTTTCTGGCTGTCCCTGTGGCGGGCGCCTGGATGGCCCTGAGACCTGGCAGCCGTCTCTTCCTGTGGCGCCACGTGACTGAGGGGGACAGCGAGCTTCTGGTGGTGGTGACTTCACAGTTTTCATCGAGTTTGGCAAATTTTTGATGATGACATATTCTTTTTTGAATATATTATTATATTGTGTTTACACATAGTATTGTGCATCTAACACAGCTCCGCCTTTTCCTTCAAGGACCCTGATTTCACGCCGCTGATGCCGACCTCACCAGGCCTCTCTTTTCTTTAAGTTCTCTTTTCCTGTATGTTACACCTGAACGCTTTCTGTTGCTACGTTGTCAAGGTCGCGGACATTTCCTTCTGCAGCATACAATGTGCTGCTAATCCGTCCTGGGCGTCTTCATTTCAGGCACCCTAGTCTTCATCTCTAGAAGTTCACCTTGTCCTCTTCTGTTTTCCACATCTTTGCGTAACATCCGAACATGTGGAGTACAGTTATGGCGGCCTCCAATTTCCTCGCCTGCTGATTCCACCATCTGCGTGCACTCTGGCTCCGTTTGATGGGTGATCTTTCTCCTCCTTGTGGGCAGTTTCTGGCTTTTGTCTGCCTGGTGACTTTGATTGGATGCCAGGGACTGTGAACACCATCCCGGCGGTGCTGGGGCCTTTACCTTCCTGCAGATATTCTTGAGCTTTGTTCTGGGATGCAGCCGAGTCTCTTGCTCCCCTTGAAACTTGCTTTGTGATTTGTTTGGCAGGACCGGAGCCACATGAGGGCCATGGTGCTTATTCCTCATTCGGAGGCCAGTACGGAGCCCTGGATGCGGTGTCCATGGGGGCTTCCTGCTTCCTGGGGTGGGAGAGGCTGTGGGCGCTAGGGGCTGCCCACCTCTCGTCCTTTGAGGCAATTCTCTCCTCGGTCCGAGGCGCATTCTTCCCAAGCAGCTGCTGGCCAGATGGGATGATCATGGCACATCTTTGGAGACCTCTCTCCTGGGGCTCTGTCCTAAGGGCCATAGTTGCTATGGTCCCCTGACTGCAGCTCTGTCTTCTCCGCTCCAGAGCTTGGGGCTTAGCCTGGGTCCCTGTCCCGTGTCATGTCCTGAAAGCGCAGGGGCAGTAGTGGGGACACTCTGGTGCTGTCCGCGCTTCTTAACTACCCAGTGGGGATCAGTGCCTGATCTGGAATCTCAATGCCTGGTTTCCTGCTTTTGAGTCTGCTTCTGTTTTTTTCTGTCTCAAGAGAAAGAAGAGTAGAGTTAGTCCCTAGCATTCCATCTTGGCTCAAAAGAAGATGACAAGTCCCAGGCCTTCAACTGCATTTGAACTTTCTCAGGCCCCCTTGATCTGTCTGATTTTTATTTTTTGTGTGGTTTTTGTTTTTGAGACAGGGTCTTGCTATGTGGTTCAGGCTGGCCCAGAGTTCACTACACAGACAAAGGTGGGCTCCACCCCATGGGCATCCTCCTGCCTCAGCCTCCCCAGTGTGGGGACTGTAGGCAGCTGCTGCCACACCGGGCTGGGTCTGTCTCCTCAAGCACAGTGCCCATGACACACCAAGCGCTCAGCAGATGCTGCATGCGGGTAAATGTCATGGGCCTGTGGGTTGATCCGTGACACCATGGTGGAAGGAGAAGGCGTGACCAAGTCTACACTCATGTGTATAGCACTCTTGCTTCCCATAGCTGATTTTATTTGTTTATCTATGCACTCAATTCTTTTTAGTTTTTCATTTTGAGACAGAGTCTTACTAAGTTGCCCAGGTAGGACATCAGCTTGGATCCTCCCATCTCAGCCGCCTGGTGCTGGGCTTCCATGCGGGTGGCAAGTGACCGACTCCACGACCCCTCTAAGGTGATGGCACCGGCTGCACCCACTCTCACCACACTCTTGAGGTTTCACAGCTTTGCCTCTCACAGCTGCAGTGGTGGCGAACCTTCCAGCCTTCCCACGGTGCAGCCTCCAGGTGCAGGGCAGCAGGTCTCAGCCTGGGGGTCACGCCGCCTCCAGAGGACACAGCAGAGCATTCCTGGCCAGAGCCCTGGCTGTGCTGCTGGACTGGGGGACAGTGGCTGGGACACAGTCCCCCGCCCCTGAGCAGAGGCCACCAAGGCCAAAATGTGGACTGCTTTTCTGGAGAGACTCTGTTCTACTTTTCTCCTCTGTCATGGAAATTTTGTGTGTTTGAAATTGGGTACCAGAACCTGCCCGCCAGCACAGCCGCTTCTGGGGTCACCTGCAGGCTGTGCTAGGGGACATGAGGCCCAGGAAACCCCAGAGATGGTTATGTAGGTGAAGGACTCCTGCATCTCCTCTACCTTTAAATAAATCCTTTTTTCCTTGGTACCAAAATAAATGGCCTACTTTGATTTGGTCTGCAGTGAGCAAAGGGACCTGAGCAATGAACCTGACGGCCAGGAGTTTCAGATCCTCCCCTCTGTGCCTGGAAGAGGCAGCTCCAAGGTGTGGCTGCAACCTGCAGGGAGCCCTTTTGATTTCTAAGCCCCCACTTTCCTGACCCACATTCCTTTGCTGTATAATCAATACATGACCCGAAAATAGCTCACAGTCAGTTTCATTGTTCAATGGAGTCTGACTATTCAGTGATCTCACGAATTCTGGTTTTGCTCTCAGAGCAGGGGGGAGGTGCTGAGCCCCCAGAGAGAGGCCCAGGCGGCTCTGGGCAAGAGCAAGCCGGAAGGGAAGGTCCCAGGGCTGACCCTGCATGCCACAGATCCGCTGCGCGCATTGCCCTCTTGTGGTCATGCAGCAGTTGCGAGACTTCAAAGGAGTGCGGGGATCCCAGGGGCGCAGGGCGGAAATGTGCTCCCCATTAGGAAAACCCGGCAGATGTGGCTCCTCCCGGCGTGCGCATGCCCCTACCACAGGCCGGCTGCTCACGCTCCTGAGTCCTGTGGAAAAATGTGGACGTTGGTTTTGTTATATCTGAATGATTCCAAAGTTACAAGATGTCCAAGCTGTAAAGAATCTCCGAGGGGATTCTAGTCAAATCTCTCTTTTGTAAAAACTAGGGTAGACTGGGACTTGGGGTGGGGGACTCGGTTAAGGTCACGCAACTCTGTCACATGCCCTTATAAGTGGTCCTGGCTCTGATGGTTTCGGCTCTGCAGTTGGCACATCAGGGGACCAGAGGGCAGGAGCCCTCGAAGCTGAACTCTGGGCAGTCCCACCGTCCATACGCCACCATGTGGAGGTGTCCCCTCTTTTGGAGCAAGGGCTGTCTCTCTCTCGCCATGGTACAGGGTCAGGGCCCGGGGGAGGCTTGAGTGTCACCAGCTGGGCTGTGTCACCTGCCAGGCGGCAAATGCAGGCCCCCAGACCCACCTCTCTCTCGCTCTGTGCTCTCCTCCTCCTCCTCAAGGGGCTGATGCGTCTGCTCTGTGGGCTCAGGAAGCAGCACATGGGTTTTCCTCATTATTTGGTTGGGTTAGGAATGTCACCTAGATTTTATTCTGGTAAAGTCATACAACATGAAGTCTACCATCGCAGCCCCACTTTGCAGCATCCCGCCTGGTTGCGCTGGGCACACTGTAGACACCACTGCCCACCTGAGGACCTGTCCACCTCCCCCTGGCCCATTCCCGTGGCAACGTTCTCACCGGGTTACAGCATGGGTCAGGGTGTCGCTTCTTAGGGCCTGTGTCCGTCGCATGGACACAGCACATCTTGCTGCCCTGCATCCACGCTGGACACTGGGTGGTTGGCAAAGTGCATTTGGTTCCGCTGTGCCGGGCCGGCAGCAGCGCCTGGCCCTGGATTTCGGGTGTGGAGCCCCTCCCTGCCACGGCTCCCCAGCACAGCCTGTCAATTCCCCACAGGTGGGCTGGTGTCCCCAGGGAGCCCAGGGCCCCTCTGGTAGTCAGCCGCTGCAGCCAGGGGCCCTGCAGATTCCCTCCTCCGGCCGGGGCTCAAGCTGCAGTGCAACATCATTGCTGCATGAAATTGGGGGCTGAGTTCAGAAGCATCAGGTACCTTCAAGGCAGCATCTTTCCTGTTCATCTGAAAACACAGAGAATGTGCTGGCTTTCCAGAAAGGAAATGGTGCAGTTAGCAGCTACCGAATGCACAGGACACAGATACCCTTGGAGGAGTGTGTGCCCCGTGAGGTGCTGAGGAAGTGGTCCCCAGGAGGCAGGTCCAGAGCCAGGTGGCTGGCAGAGCTGCATGTCCCTGTGCTTTCGGCTCTGCTGTGTTTAAAGTTATGCAAAAAGCACAAAACCCCAGCGATCCCATCAGGTGTCTTCTCCAAAGAGCTAACGCCATCAGCTGCAGTGACACTCGCGTTCCAGTGTTTGTAGCATGCAACTGTAATAGTTACATTGTGGAAGCCGCCTGTGTAGGCATCCACAGATGACCAGGGAAGCAAAGCGTTGTGTCCATGTGCAACGGACTACTACTCGGCTAGCAAGAAGGACAAAGGGAGGCACTGTAGGAAAGTGGATGCCCTTGGAAAACGTAATGCTCAGTGTAGCAAGGAGACACAGGCTTGGGTAGCGCATGGTGCCTCTTATTTGAGTGATGCAAAGAATGAACAAAGAAAATGAAGAAAGATGGACAGAAAAGGGGTAATGGGGACAGGCCACTGAGTAGGAAAGGGATCCAAGAAGCAAGGACAGGTGAGGGGGACGGGGGAAGTGGGAGGAGTGTAGGTGGCCATTGCAGGACCTTAGAACCCCCTCAGGGAACATTGTTCAGCATGACTTGTGCTAAGGCCCTTTCTCCACAGGTATAAGAAAGGTGATCAGAAAACCAGGGTGTGTGCGTGGGGGGGGGGGAATCCAAGCTGCAATATGTCCATGCAACACCCCCCAGGATGGTTATCGCTGTGCCCATTATGAACATGAGCTAATAAACTTTAAAGATAGTCACGCCCCACTCTGCTGCCGCTGCGGTTCTCTGACTGGCCCCAGGACTTACTCTTGGCCTCTCATTT
Source organism: Ctenomys sociabilis (assembly GCA_004027165.1). Taxonomy (NCBI): domain Eukaryota; kingdom Metazoa; phylum Chordata; class Mammalia; order Rodentia; family Ctenomyidae; genus Ctenomys; species Ctenomys sociabilis. The sequence goes on from PVKA01027489.1 coordinate 22,375, forward strand.
CCTTCCCGATGGGAGGCTTTTACTCCTTAGTTACAGGGACAGGACTTTAAGCATCTCCCTGTTGGTTGTTGGCCCCTGGTCTGGGTCTGAATCCAAAGGCAGATGTGAGCCCCTAAGTGTCTTTTGTGCAGCAGCCTCAGGTCATCTTGGCCACTGCCTCAAGTAGCGATGACAGAGGAGACTAGGGCAGTCTGTGGCCATCCTCGCTCTTGGCAAATTGTGACCCTGCACTCTCCTTCCAGGGGGGGCTGGCAGCTCCAGGTAGCCCCTTTTGAGCTGAGGTCCCGCACAGAAGCCCTGGGCCCTTGCAGCCCAGCTTGTGCCGTCAGGGACCAAAACAGGAGCTGCGTCCACATCCTGGCCACCCTGCGACCAGACCCTCATGGCCCCAGGTCCCTGAAATCCAGCAGACAACCCCCCAGAAGGTTACCTAAAGTTCAGGCGAGCTCCTCAAATAGCAAATAAGTGAGCTGAGGGAATGCTACACCAAGTCCAGTCCTCCACAGTGAAACTTGAAGCCGCTATATTGTTTTTATGAACTCCGGCAAGTTACTCAGGGAAAATGAAAGTGCCGTAGGAGAAATGCTTCCCCCAGCTTGGGCAGCCTGGTGGACACGGAGGCAGAGATCCTCCGGCCATGGACCTCAAGGTTTCAGGGTACTTTATTCTACGCCCTTGGTTATTCGGGGTATATTTTTTCCCCAACAAATGTCTAGTTTCTCTGCTTAAATGGTATTCTGTTTATGTCCTTTGAAACTAATTTTTAAAATTAAAAACGTGCTCTGGTAGCAGCTCCATAATTTCTAATAAACTTAATGTAGACCATTTTGTAGTTAATGGAATTCTTTTCTTCAAATTACTTTTTAATTTTCACTTATTTAAACCTTAAAAAATACTGATTGCTAAGTGGAAGCTTAAATGAATTTCTACTTTGTAGCAGCTAAGAAGGTACCAAAGCCTTCCGAGCAATTTCACATTTAATTAAAAAAAAAAAAAGTAATTTGAAACTATGCAGGAAAAGATACCACCTAACTCGTGGAAGTGGTATTTTTTCCTGCATAGTGTCAAATTACTTCCTTTTTTTTGGTGCGGTATGGAAGTAAAGTTTAAGTATTCTAAGCCCTTCAATGAAAATTTTAAAATAAATAAAACTTGAGAGAAAACCGAAAGATTTGACATCACATCAATATAATTTTATTCTCACTGTCTTGCCTTAAAAATAAAGCCAAGGCAACCAAACCTCTGGCTTCACTGAAAGCTTTTCCTGCCTCTTATGTTTGGGTAGGAATATTGCTGATTATTCCTGTAGCTTTCTGGAAAGATTTCCTATGAGAAAAAAGAGAGGGTTATAAATTCAGTCTTTTCATTTTCCAGAAAGACACTGGATGCGGCATGGTGGGATTTTTGATGAAAATGACTACATTAGGCCTTGGATTGCCCTGGATTTGTCCTAGATAAAGGAAAAGAACGAAAGCCTTTTCTATCTATAATTTTCTTAAATTACAAGATTTTTTACAAATCTACATTCTGGCAATAGAAATAGTATTCTCTGTCTGAGCATTTCTAGGATTGAGGCTGTGTTTCTGTAGTTATGAAAGATGTCATTTTTTTCACATTACACGGACACGCAGATGCAAGCTTCGCAGAGTGGGACGTTGTTCTAAAGTGCGTGTTCTGCATGTTCACTAAACAGTGAATTTGTTTGGCCTATTAGCTTGTTACATAAAAAGTCTTCATAAAAGACCAGGCTTGGTATTCTTGCTTCTTTACTAAGCCACATGGTAGGAAGTATTGTATAAGTAGAAAACAATACAATGGAAAGTTTAAAGAAGCTGTTTGGGACAACATTCCATGTTTACTGCTTAAGCAATGAAATATACAAATCCAATTTTTCTTTCTATGGGGTGGGTACAGACTGAGAGAGGGCCTCACTGTGTAGCTCAGACTGGCCTTGAAGGTGCAGTGATCCTCCTGCCTCAGCCTCCCAAGTGCTGGGATTACAGGGAGTGCCCTCTGTGCACAGCCTCAGTCTTGCACAGGGCCTAGACACGTGGAGGGGAGTTGGTGGCCACTGTCCAGGCCCCTGCCTGCCAGAACCCTGCTTAAGCCTTGGGCATTGTCACTCTGTGTGGTGATTTTCCAGAGCTGCATAGACCAGCAGGCTGTGCGGCCTTTGATTCCATCCGACGAGGGCACTCAGCAGATTTATGATGGAGCTACACCTGGCTGCCTCTGCCCCCCACATGTCTGAAAACACTGCCGGGCGCCCCTGCGTCAGGGTGGTGAGCCTGTGCATTTTTCTGTATGCGATGCCTGACCCGCCCCCTGGGCCATCCCGCAGAGCTGCGGGTGTGGATGGTGCCCCCGCCTGCTGGGGGACCCAGGCCCAGCCTTCGGGGTCACCAGCAGAGCCCTCGCTCCTGCGATCCCTGCTGACACCGCCTCAGCGCTGCAAGTGGGGCGAGGAGTGATGAAGGGTGTACGCTTGAAATAATTAAGGGAGAGAGAGAGCTCTGCTCAGTACCCGCAGAATCCCCCGCGATTCAGGGCAGAGGAATTCCGCGTGACTGCAACAAAATATCGGTCGGAAGCTTTATTCTGCTTGTGGGAAATTTTTTGGACAAAGCAATTTCTCTGTACAAGGAAACATTGTATCCTTGTTTATTTTCATCCATCCTATCAGAGACCAAACACACAACAATCTTTCCCCCCACAGCAATCCGACCTAGTCCTGTTTTGTTGTGAATAGGTCTAACCTCTGGACTCGAAAGAAGAGATCATTCCTTCCACAGCCACTAGCCATTAAGTTGTAAACAGGACTTAGAGGTTATTTTCCTCCTGAAAATAACCGTCATTGTCATGAAATGTAGCTCTTTAACTAATTAAAGTTACATATTTATTTGAGGACTTCAATGTACTTTAACATTTTAAGTGCCCCTGGTAGCTGTGTCCAATCTGGGCTCTGGAGCCTGGTGCCCGGCCGCTCTCCATGTAATTTTACCAGGGCTTGGTAGCACCCGTTGGTGTTCTTGGGAGGACGGCTTAAAATGCCAGGGTGCCCAGGCGTGGCGCAGGGGCATCTGTGCACAGTCCCCCAGCAAGGGCTTCTGTCGTTCTGGACCTGTCCTGGGACCTCGGCCGAGTGTCAAAGCGCGGTTTCTTTCGGCGAGGCCGGGAGGGGGTCCCAGGGTGTGTTTATTGATACAGGATGCTGGAGCTGACAGACGGGCCTTTGCCATGATCAAGCGGCTTTCTGTGCAGATCTTATGGAATGCGGCATTCCAGACTTTAAAGAGAAGTGGAGGTCGCCATGGCAACGGCACATGGGGGCTGCTGCTGGGGGGCTCCCCTCGGGAGCGCAAGGGAGTGCAAAGGCCAGCCGAATTTTAAGCATTTGCAACTTAAAAAAGAAGGGGAGGAAGTCTCCACAGCTCTGCCACGTCCAGCTGCAGGCGTGGGATATGATTAGAGGCTCTTTAGAGAGGGCTAGACTCACAGCAGAGCCTCGTGGCCGCACACAGCTCCGCAGAGGCCGGAGGACAAGCCCGCAGGCACACACGAGGCCTGGCTTTGTCTGTAGAGGGCAGAGATGTGGTCACCACCTGAGCCCCCAAGAGGGGAGATCTGGGGAACAGGCCCGGAGCCAGACAGCAAGTGTCCCAGACCCACCTGTGCTCCCTGCCCACCCAGGCTCCACTGTCTCCTGGCAGGAGAGGACAGTGTGACCCAGGTGGCCCTGACACCTTGCCACGACACGAGCCACTCCGGCCCCGCCAGGCCCCTGACACTATTCCTGGCCTCCGCCATGCAGGCTCCTGGCCTGCAGGGGCAGAGTGTGCGCAGGCTGCTGTGGGCATCTGTCAGATCGAGAGGAGAAGCCTGAGGATTAAGATCAAAAGTGACCTGAGGTGGTGTGACTGTGCTCACAGGGCCTGCAGAGGGAAAGGAGGCAGGGCTGGCGTGGGGCCGCTCAGGCGCGCTGGGAGGCAGGCTCAGAGCAGGCCTCGGGCTGAGCTGATAGTGGCCTTGTGGAGGCGTGGAGGCGTTCAGAGCTGCAGATGCCGGGGCTCTTAGTGTGGCCACATTTCCCTGGAACGCAGAGGCCACGAGCGGTGGCCCTGAGCTGCTCGCTGCCTCTGCCTCAACACTCAGTGGGGATGTTCAGGTCCAGTCCCTGGTCGTGAGGCTGTACCCGGCCTTCGTGCACGGGCGGCCCATGCACAACTGCCTTGTGGCATCTCGGGGCTTCTGCAGGCAAAGCTCTGCTGCCTGAAACCCAAGTGTTCCAGTGGGGCGGCTGCTGGCCCGGGACTGGCAGAGCCCGTCCTCTGGCTGAGGCCAGGAGACGCCCTGGGGCCTGCCCCCCCCCCCGCCCGACCTCCTGTAACCGGGGCCTTCATTTTGTTCTCAGAGTCTCTACTTTCTCCTCTGGAAATGGATCCAATGACAGCTTCCCCTTCTGGGGACGAGGACCCTAGGGAAGAGACACCTCATGGGGCGGAGAAGGCTTGCTCCCTGCACGACTCCATGCTTTCCACATAAAGCTTTACAGGGAAGGTGGCTGTTACAGAGGTGCTCAAGAGCAGGGAGATGAAATAAGGCCGCTTCTCACCAAGACAAGCCGGAGTCCGCAGCTCCCTGTCGGCCTTGCCCTCTGCCCCTGGTAGACTCGCACTGCACTACGTGCGGTTGGTCTCGGGATGGGGCGGGCAGCTCAGCCGTGCCTATGGCCCAGTCCCCATGGCCGCCACTGTGCAGCCGGCACCCCCACCCTGCTTCTTCATCTTTAAACCTAACGTGGCCCCCACCAAGCACTGCACCCATGTCTGTCTCTGGCCTGACACCTGGGGCCTCATAGAGTGAGCCTAGGGACCGCGGTCTTGTGATCGGCTCACTTCCTTGAGCCTAATGTCCCCAAGGGTCATGTGGGTCGGGCTCTCCCTCTGTTGCTCTCGTATTAGCATGCTTGCAGTTCGCCAGGCATGTGCCAGCACACGGCACCAGCACACACACACATCCTGCCCAGCCTGCCTGCTGCCTGCCTGCCTTCCTCTTTCCTTCCTTCCTTCCTTCCTTCCTTCCTTCCTTCCTTCCTTCCTTCCATGCAGGTCCCTCCCACCCTCTCTTCCTGTTCTGATTGTCTTTCCTTTTCAAGGCTGAGCAATGTTTCATCCCACGTGTTACTGACCTGTCCACCTGTGAGTGGATATTCATCTCGTTTCCAGAGCCTGGCTCTTCTGATCAATGCTGCTGTGACTGGGTGTCAAGAATCCGGTTCCATATCTGCCTTCAGTTCTCTCTTTTATTACACAGAAGGGGGATTGCTGGACTGTATGGTGAGCCTGGGTTTAATTTTGAGTTTAGGGGAGACTTGAACTCGTGACCCTGCGCTTGCCAGCCAGATGTGCTGCTGATCCAGCTCCTTGGCCCCTGTTTAATTTTTAGGAGCTGCTGCTCCTCACCAGCAGCCTTGGGTGTGAGGCATCTCTCGGGGTCCTGAGCTGCATTTCCCTGGTCAGCGGCCACAGTGGGCGTCTTCCTCCTGGCACCTTGGGAGCCGTGCCTTCGAGTCTTGCATCCACGTTTGAGTTGAGCCGCTGTGAAGTCCGAGAGCGGACTCAGACAGCTCTGTAGCTAACTCTCTCCTCAAAGATGAAGCACTCTACCTTGTGTTTTGCTGTCTGCTTTTCCACCTGCCTCCCGTGCCTGGCTCTAACACAGGGGTGCAAGGTGGCCAAGCTCTCAGGCCTTAGCTCACGCCAGGCTCTTCGCGGGCTGCAGTCAGCTCCTAGCGTGCCTTCCCTGGGCTCAGTCTCTTGTCTGTGGGATGGGCTAGCAGTGCTGCCTGGCTAAGCTGCAGGCACCGTGCGCGGCGCCCACATGCGGACCTCAGAGCACACCATGACTGCCACGGTAGACGAGGTGATAGCAGAGTCTCTGGGGTGAGGGCAGTTCTGGGGGAGATACCTCTGTGATGCCGGGGTGTGGGTGGCACCCCAGGTACCTGGCAGGCAGGCCTGGGTCTCTTCTATTTTAAGCCAAGGCCCTGCTTTGAGAGTTGCAGACTCGTCATTCAGTTGGGCCCCGGCCTGTCCCACTATGAGGGAACGCATGGAAAGGCAGAGGCAAAGCCCGGCATTGCAGGTGCCCGCGCTGCCCAGTGCCAGTCCCGCACCGGCACCGTTCAGGGCCCTGAGCTCACCTCTCCCCAGCAGCACCCTCTGCCGGAGCCCTGCTCTGTGCCAGCCTGGTCCTGCCCGTCCTCCTGGTGTCCCGATCCTGTCCCCGACCACAGCTCCGCTCCACGCTGGGGCTCTGGAGGGTGGCGTTGCCCCCACGTGGGTGGGCTCACTGGGCCAAGGGGCTGAGCAGCTCCTGGCGGGAGGCAGAGCGCCTGGGCAGCTGGGCGGCTTCTGAAGCGATTGTGCTGAGTTAGTGCTGCTGGCACTTGGTGCATACACGTCCCTCCCGCGTTCCCATGTCGGGGCAGACTCGGTGCTGGTGCACGGAGGTGGCCAAGAGACGCTCTTCCAAGCAGACACCATCCACCGAAGCTCATCTGGGCTGGGCCTTTGCCCGTGGCCACCTGGCCACAGGTGGGGAGAGCTGGGAATTCCAGGTCAGGAAGGTGGCAGGATTGCCAGGCATCCAGGGAGCTGGTGGCCCAATAGCATGCATGTTTGTCGAGACTAAAAAGGACAGATTTTACTGAATGTAAACATTGTCATAATCACAATGTAGAAAACAGGTTATGGCAGGAAGAGCTGTGCAGGTGCAGGTCCGTGGGGACAGCACTGTCACCGCACTGGTGGCCATGACAGGCAGCCAGGCGCTCTTCCCTTGGTTGATTCTGCTGACTGCTGGGGGAGCAGAGCCCAGCCTGGGTCTGGACGGAGGCTCAGTATCTCTTTCCGTGCTGGGGTCGTGTCCTTTCTGCAGGAGCCCATGCGGGGCTCTGCTCATAGCAGTGGGTGGGGTGCGGGTGTTGGGGTGTGTAAGCCCCTGAAGCCACTTGGGCACTTGTCCCGACCCAGGCCCCATCCCGCGAAAGGTGGCAGTGTACCAATGGGGGCAGATGCTTAGGGAGACGCAGGCAGGAGCCGGAGTCCCAGCCACGCCTGCCCGGTGGCACCTGGACCTCAGCTCTGGTCCCCTCGGGTCCAGGCACCTCCTGTCTGCACCCTGGGCCCCTGGCCCCTGGTGCATCCTGGGACACCCATCAGTCCTTTCTGTTTGGAAACAATACTGGGCTTTAAAAGTTCACTTACAATTTGATACTTTTTTAGAAAGCCGTGGGCTCGTGTGTTTTATCCGGCCATCTCCTCCTGAAACACAACCTAGGAAAGCACAGCGCAAGCACAGATGTGGCCAGACGGATGTTAATGGCTGCTTTGTTTATAGGAGTAGAAAGCGAGAAATCTGCTAAGGGAAAGTGCCAGCAGTGTCCAAGCACAGGGACGTCACACTGGGCTGCTGCGGGAGCAGGGATTTGATAAAGTGTGAAGATGTTAACAGTGTGGCCACAGCTGGAAGGGGCAGCTTTGCGGGAGCCGGCAGCGGAGCTGAGAGCAAGTGCTTCTGGCCAGGGGAGGCCCCAGGCTGACTGCTTGTACTGCAGGCAGCAGGCAAGGAGCAAGTGCCTGTGGTGGGGACCCGCACAGCTGCAGGTCCAGACGCACGCGTGTGTGTGTGTGTGTGTGTGTGTGTGTGGCACCTAGCACGAGGGGAGGGGCGGGGCAGCCGACTGTCACCACTATGTGCTGCCGTTCCCAGTCTCTCTGTACCTGATTCATAACTAAACAGCATCCTGGGGATGGATGTGCATGAGAAGCACAGGGAGGACATCTAGGTGCGACGCTGCCCACAGCCTCGGGCTTCCCTGGAGTACCTGCAGGGGAGGGAAGGAGAGGCGGGGGCCAGACGCGGGCAGGGGCACTTCTGGCGGTGAGACCTGAGGAATCTTTAAAGAGAAATGTTCTGAATTTCCACAGTAGATACACACTGCTTTTTCATTAGAGAGAGACGACGACTTTGTAATGCAGGAGATGTAAATCTAAGTGACAGGAGAAAGCAAGTGCTTCACTTCCTGTCTTCTGGCGCTC
>PVKA01027490.1:0-30477 GCA_004027165.1 Ctenomys sociabilis
GAGAGAGAGAGAGAGAGAGAGAGAGAGAGAGAGAGAGAGAGAGAGAGAGAGAGAGAGAGAGAGAGAGAAAACAGTTTCCCCAGGAGGTCTCAGATCTGTTAGCATATTGCTATAGAAACCATCTGCCAGCACAGAGTTCCTCACACACCCAACTTTGTTTACTTAGGAAATGACCGGAAGGCCATCCTGGCTGCAGCCCTCTCTCCTTGTCTATTTTTTTTTCTTTTGTTTTAATTAATTTTATTTCATTTTGAAAAATAAAAAACAAAACTAAGTACAAATGTCAGAAATAAAGATATAAACATGTTACCATAAAACAATATATACTTACAGTTCTTTTTTATTGACAGTGTTTTTATTTATTTTTTTAAATTTATTTTTTATTTTATTGAAGTACAAATATCAATCAGACAGTTTTAAGATACCTTAACAAGACAGATTCGATAAATTAATACACTGCAAACTGTTTTCATACTGTTTTGGTATTGTACAAGATGCATATATGATATTATACTTACAGACATTATTATAGCAGATGTCACTTATCAGTAAATTAAGAGTGTAGCTGTTTACTTATTTTTTATACCTGACTTATATCAAAATTCAATAATTATTTTCCTAGTGGATGACCATAGTACTAGAAGCCGACATAGTATCCTGTCCAACCACCATTAGTGCAAATCTTGCCTCACATAGAATTATGTAGAGGCACAGCATTATCTATCCCAACTGTACTGTCTATACACACACATCATGATTTTTTCTTTCTACACCCCTTCCTTTGTCTACACCTGTCAAAGGTGGACACTCCATTTTCATTCAACTAACTTAGGTGCTTGAACTCGACAACACAATCCAACATAGTCCAGCATTCCACAACTAAAGACCCAATTCAGAAATGGGCATCTGAGATGAATACACACTTCTCAGAGAACGAAATTAAAGAAGCAAATAAATACATGAAAAAATACTCCACATCGCTAGCCATTCGTGAAATGCAAATAAAAACAACACTGAGATACCATCTCACTCCAGAAAGAATGGCTATCATAAGGAAATCAACTAACAACAGATGTTGGAGAGGTTGTGGAGAAAAGGGAACACTTTTCCACTGCTGGTGGGAATGTAGACTGGTACAACCATTGTGGAGGTCAGTGTGGAGACTCCTCAAAACAGTAGGACTAGAAATCCCATTCAAGCTGGCTATCCCCCTACTGGGAATTTTCCCAAAAGATCTGGATACATTGTATCATAGAGATATATGTGTACCTATGTTTATAGCAGCGCAATGTGTGATAGCAAAATCTTGGAAACAACCAAGATGTCCATCACATGAGGAATGATTGAAAAAGATGTGTTATTTCTATATAATGGAGTATTACTCAGCTATTAAGAATGATAAGTTTGAAGCATTTATACTGAAGTGGATGCCACTTGAACATATACTCATAAGTGAAATAAACCAGACACACATGTGTAAATATCGTATAGTCTCCCTAGTATAACAAGCGAAAAGCAGAAATAGAAAAGGAAACTACAACAAGTAAAATCAATTGAGTCAGATAAGGCAAAGTGAATGGCATATGCTGCAGGATACTAATCAGCTTTTCTTCTGGATGGTAAACAACCTAAGTTCACAGATCAGAGTTGGAGAAATAGAAGAGCCACAAGGCCAGCCAACATTTTGGCGCTAGCCTTTCAAGGTCAGTGAAGACTCAGGACATAGGAGAACCTGTACTGCAACATTATGAAACTCAGGTGAGCTCCAAATTTTCTGAACAAGGAGATTATGGAGCCACAGAGGAAAGAGACTGATGGTGTATAGTGTGCCTGAGGAGAGTGACATGGAGAGAAAACTTTCTCTCAGGCTCTCACAGAGAGCAAACTGGTCAAGCATTGGCCGTGACTCATCCACATGGATGACACAGACAAGGATCTACAGAATAATGTACAGGACTACAAGATAAACCCTGAGGGGACTTCACTGATCTTGTTGTCTAGGTGAGCCATTCTCTGGCCATTCCCACAACTATTGGTTCTGCTAAATAAAAATAGTTTTGTTTTGTTTTTAATTAACTTCTGCAGTACTTACTGTTGTAACCTACCTACATGGCTCCTTGAGTCTGTTCTGCAGTGTGCGTGCTGTATCACAAGTGCCATCTCATCAGTGGTGGATCGTGTTACCTGAACTTTATTGAGATTTTGATGAGCAGAGTAGAAGCTCACAATCACCAGCTTTGATCCTCAGAGGCCGAGCTCCTTTCCACCTGCCGTCATCTTTAGAATAGAATCCCTGAGGTTTTAGAAACTCTTGGTTTAGATATTAAGCTCAGATTTATTGGTTTGCTAAACCACCGCAGCTTTCTAGGTGACAAGGTGGTTTTTATAACTCTGAGAGAAAAATTCAGAATGAAACTTTAAAAATAGAGGACAGAACAGAAAAGGGAGTCAAAATCAAAGGTGTTTATTACTTAAAAAACATGATGGCTCTCTGTTTGCTTAAATAAGTTTTTTTTTTTTTTTTTTTGTCAGTGGTTTTTCTAGCTAGCCTTTTTAGCTCACTGCCTTTTTGGTGATGAAGTATTCTGTTTGTCTCAGGTAAAGAATGCTTCTGTCTAGAATTACAGGGGTGCAGGGAACTTCACGATGCTCCTGCATTTTTCTTTGTGATTGGCACTGGACATTTCTAGAAAGAGACTCTGATGCCATTTTTAGACTGGTGTCATCTGCTAGGAAGTTGGCACCAACCCAGCCTCATCTGCCCCCTTTCATATAACCTATGATTGTTTACTGGGAAGAGCTGTCACCGATTGCCCCATGCCATTTGTGTAGTAAGGGGGTGAATTACTTATTGGTTGCAATGAAGCACACAGTTTCCAGGGAAACACAAGGATGTCTCACTTGGAAATTTGCATTATTATTATTATTATTATTATTATTATTATTATTATTATTGTATTTAGTACAGGGTGTACAGGATCTCACTACACAAATCAGACTCCTAGTGATCCTCCTGTTTTCAGTCTCCCAAGTGCTGGGATTACACCACCACGCCCAGTCTCAATCGCTGTCTCAGTGTATCCCAGGGGTGGGGCCTGCAAGGCACACCAGGGATTGAACCCCAGTTCCTACATCTGCCTAAGCAGGTGCTTTCATCTGCTGAGCTATCTGGCCAGCCTCAGAAATTTTCATTCTTTATAGGGAGTATGTTAGGTCTTATAGAAAAAGCCCTTAACAGCACCCAGGAAGTATATGAGACTAAGGAGTAAAACCTAGGGAGAAGAAGATACCAACTCCACAGTGGGGAGAAGCTAAAGAAGGAAAGGGAAAGCCCAAGGTACAGCCTCAGAAGAGGTGTAAGGGAGAAGTAGGCTGGGAACAGAGCATGATGTTGTTACATTTGTCCCAGATGTCCCACCCTGTAGGCTCAGTGTCTTTTCCTGTGTGACAGCCTCTGAGCACGGCTGGCTGTTTCTCTAGGTTTCTGCATCTAGTTGTACCTTTTCTGAATGTTCTACACTTAAATTATGCTGCTTCCTCTTGCCTACTCTCAGTTTTATAATTTATTTTAGCACTCATTGCTCTTCACACATATATTCTGTGGTATGTGGCACTTGCCACACTCTGTAATTTAGACCATGCCCTCTCTTTTATTTAAATAAGTTTTATTTGCTTTTTTATTTGATATAGGGTCTCGATATGAAGTTCAGGCACATAGTGATCCTCCCGTCTCAGCCTCCTCAGTGCTCGGATAACCGGTGTGCACCACCATGCCTGGTTCTGAGGCCCACATGACACACCTGGGGTTCCAGGGCCAGCATGGTGTGTAGTACTGGGGATCAGACTTGGGCTCTTGCACTTACCAGGCAGGCACTTAGACCGCTGAGCTAGCTCCCCAGCCCTACCCTTTTATTCTTGTGTTTGCATGGGGCCACGTGACTTTCTACTTCTGCTCCTCAAGGCACAGCATGATGGCTTATAACGTACATTAGAAGGAGTCTCTTGGTAGGAGATAGAAATGGCTGTTCTGGTTCAAATAAAAAACATGCCCCCAAAGCTTGCATGTTCAGTGCTGGGGCTTTCAGAAGACGACTTTATCATGGCACCCACGGACCCATCAGTGAGTTAATCTCCTCATCCACTGGGAGTACGCCTCCAGAAGGCGCATCTCTCCCTTTGGCTCTTGGGCTTTCTGTCTGCTCTATGGCTGCCTGGAGTTGAGCCATACAGCTCTACCCAGCTCTCCCACTGGGTGGTTTCTGCTTCCCAAATTCCCATCCATAGAATGAACTCTCTGGACCCGTAGCCAAAATTAACCTCCCCTCCTCTAAATCGTGCTGGGTGTTTTGTCCCAGAAATGGGCTGGCTGGCTGACAGAGTGGGTCGGGAAGCTGGGCAGCCTCTCTCCAGAGCCACCTCCCAGCGCTTCCTTCCAGGGGAGCTGAACCTCTTTCTCCTTCACCCTTGTGTGTCTTTCTATCCTTTCTGTTCTTTTTCCAGGGATTTATCTTGGTTGTGGCTCCAAGGAGCCTAAGGGAGGATTCTGAGAATCTGGGTGATTCAGGCCATCCCTTCTCTACGCACCTTGTGTCCTCCCACAGGTTCCTAAAGTCCCTTATGAAACCTGTGGACACCCTTCAGGTATTTGAGGCTGCTGGTGGGCTCCTTTGGGGTTCCCAGCTCATCCCCATTGGGTCTTTTCCTCTGCTAGGTGATTTCCTTTTACACCCTGCAAGGTCCACTGATAGGGAAAATGGGGACATACAGGAGGAACAGGAAACCTCTGCTCTCGACACTTCCTTTCTTTGCCCCGGTTCTTTGCCTCTCCCTTTCTTACGTCACTTTGTTTCTGTGAGCTGATTTGGAGTATCACACTCTACTTCAGTGAGTTCCCTGTCTTGCTCCTCTCAAAGGACTTTCTTCTCAGTAGGTTTAAACCATTTCTGCTCTGGATTCCCTCAGGATTCCAGATATCAGCTCACAACTCTCTTTGATGACTTTCAGTGAATTTCTATGGTTCCCTTTGTATGTCGTCCTCAAGGGTTGTATTCTCAGTTGTCTTCATGCTTTTTCTAGGCAATCTTTTCTGTGACTTTAAAATCTTTTTCTCTTTGGTAGAGATTTTCTCTGACACATGTCTACTTCCTAGTTCACTGCTCAACCTCCACCCATTTTTAGGTAGCTTGTCAGTTGTACAGAAAGTGAATTAAATTTGGGAAAAGTCCAAAACTATACTATTCAGCTTCCTATAAAAATATTTGTCCTAATTAAATGACTGCAATCCATTTTTTGGAAGCCTGTAGCCATTCTAAATTTCTGAGCTTGTCTTTATTCTGGAGAACCTTAATTTCTGCCACCCCTATCACTTAAACTTTTCCTTTCAATTATTTTTTAAAGACTCTTTCCTTGATCCTTTTGTGTTTCCCTAGTTGAGGGCATCTCTGATCTTTTCCTAGAGTCATGATCTTGACATTTTCTTGTCCACTTTTTCCGGAACAACTTTTAATAAGAAATGAATCATATTAACTAGTAAAAAAAATTCCAATGGATCTCTATGTCTTAGGGACACAGCTTCAAAGTCTTACTGACTTGGCATTAAGAAGTTTAGAGCTTTGCCCTAGTATGGATATATGTGCTTATTTATGGGAGATAAATATGTGTATATACGTGTATAATAATGAAACTGATAATGTTGATGATAGTATCTTAAACTTAATTATCACAGTATACACAGCAGAAAAAAGAAAGGGATGAGAAGAAAGAGAGGCATTTTTTAAGATTTAGAATGGTGAAAGTTTTCTTCTCTCCAGTTGTACTATGTTATACCTATATTCTAGCTACTTGTTAATTGTGTTGCTAATCATGATGATATGCTGAAATGTTACTATAACTTTCTAACATTCTAATGTTCTATATAGTTACATATATATATATATATATATATATATATATATATATATATATATATATAATTTATTTATTTTTTCAGACCCGGGGATTGAACTCAGACCCTTGCACTTCTCAGGCAAGTGCTTATTCTACTGCGCTATTGCCCTGGCCTATATTTTATGTTATATATTGACATTCTTCTGTTAGATTATAAACTCTAGGAAGCAGGGATGTGGTTATCTAATTCACTCCTGTTCTCTTACACCTAGAGGAGTTATAGATGGGTAACAGGTGCTCATAATTATTAAATAAATGAAGACCTACTTTTTTTTTTTTTTGTATTTTAAGGAAGGGTCTGTAGGGTGTTCAGGGTCTCACTACTAGATCAGACTTGTGGTAACAAGCCCTATTTACAGCCTCCCAAGAGCCCAGTCTCAATTGTCATCCTAGTGCGCTCCAGGGACTGGGCCCACATGGAAGCCCCAGGGATTGAACCCCTGACCCCTGCTTGCAGGCACTTTAACTTGCTGAGCTATTTGGCCAACTCCACCATTTTTTTATTATTTAATTTTTTTTTCATGCTTATTCATATGTCAAATCCATAGTTGTAACTTTGGAAACATAATTTTAAAACTACTGGTACATACTATGAAGATCAGATTGTTTACTGAGTGGATAACACAAACTGTAAAGGCACAGGTGCACGCCAGAACTGTGCCTGCGATGCCTGCCAAGATGCTGAAAATGAAGGGGTGAGGCGGGATCCTCAGCAGCTCCAGGCCGAAACCTCCCTCCTTTTCCCAGAAGAGTCCTTACGACCCATGAAATATCAACAGCTTTCTTTTGTGATCCAGATAAGAGGATGAGGGTTCACCCTTCTAGTATGTATGAGTAAATATTAATTTCTTTTGATATTAGAAAATCAGTGATTGGATAAGGAGTCCTGTTTCCACTGCCACAAGTGACCAAGTAGCTCCTATCAGACCAGCCACCCAGCAGGGGCATCTGCGAGCTTTGGACAGACTGTGGAGGCAGCTGCCTGAAGACTCTGGAAAGTAAGGGTGGGGGGATAAAGGAAGAGGGATTAGTTTGAAGAAAAGGAATAGGACTGTTGTAAATGCTTCATGTTTTTCACTTTTTAGCCTGTGGTCAGGCCAAAGCAGATCACCACATGGACAGTTAAAATATGGTCAGAAATACACACTTTTATTGTGCATCAAGAACCAGAGTTTCAGCTGAATGCAGTCACTAGAGAAGCAAAAGCTAGAAGAAGGGATTGCCAGAAAGGAGAGAGCGACAGTGTAAGTGTCCCCAAATCTCTGAGAATTACTGTGGGTGTCACAGCAGACTCCAAGCAGCTTGGCTGAAGTTGGAAGCAACTTAACTACTATATCAACATCTGGAGTTTAATTTCTACAGATAAATTGCTAAAACAAAAATAAGCTTCTCTGAAGAACATAACAGAATCCAAGGACTGTGCAGTATACACTTATAATATCTAAGGTAA
The DNA here is from genome assembly GCA_004027165.1 of Ctenomys sociabilis. NCBI lineage: Eukaryota > Metazoa > Chordata > Mammalia > Rodentia > Ctenomyidae > Ctenomys > Ctenomys sociabilis. Next base: position 7,397 of record PVKA01027490.1, read on the forward strand.
TAGGCCTACATTTTTTTTTTTTTTGTCAGAACCAGGGATTGAACTCAGGCCCTTGTGCTTGTCAGGAAGCTCTTTTCACACTGAGGCATCTCAGAGGCCCTGGCCTACATTTTTGTACATAAAAGGACACAGAAAATTGTGTAGTATATATCACAGGAAAGACAGCCAATGGAAACTAGCCTTAAGATATAATTTAATGCATCTGCTACAACTATGCTCTAGAACAGAAAAGAAATGGGCTTCTGATTCATGGAAAAATAGGGAATCTGATAGAGAGATGGGAAATCTTTTTTAAGCCATACAAATTCCAGAAATAACAAATATAAAATTTGAAATGAAAATGTTTCAGGATGCGTTGATAGCAAACTGGAAATGGCAGAAATGTTAGTGTATTGAAAGATAAATAAATGAAGTAATCTGATGTGAAGGATAAAAGAAAAAGACTGAACAAAAGGACAAAACATCAGGGGGTGGCAGTAAAAAATCATAAGATGCCCCTGGAACCTTACAGATGAAAGGTAGAGATACTGGAATAAAGATGGCAAGAATACTGGTTGAAGGCCTGGCCAAATAGCTCAGAGGACTAAAGCTCTTGCAAGTAGGTCCAGGGGCCAGGGATTCAGTCCCTGGGCCTGCCATGCCGGCCCCGTCCCAGGGGCATGGTAACACATGCCTGTAATCGCAGCACTTAGGAGGCTGTAAACAGGAGAATCACTGAGTCCAATCTAGTAGTGAGACCCTGAACACCCAGTAGACCCTTCCGTGACCCCCCAATAAAATACAGTAAGAGAAAAAGAATACTTGCTAAAATTTCTCAGTTTGTTGGAAGACCTAAGTTCATAAACTGAAGAATAACAGATAAATACAAAATCTTGGAGCTACTTGTAATTCCTTACCAGAGCTCATAGGAAGTAAGACCGACTTCCCAGTCAGGCCCACCCCAGTGTGCCAACCCTCTATCTCTCAGAATGGAAGAGAGAAAAATGACGTAATTGGTGCAAAGGAATGGCTGCTGGCTTTTCCTACCCGCATGATTATAGACCAGAAGAAGACAATGAAATGATACCAGTAACGTGCTGGAAGCGAAAAACAGATTATTAATTGGAAATTTCATATTGAAAAATAATGATCATGCATAGAAATATTCAGAAGACAGGAAAAAAAACTGGATTAATGGATGTGGGATAGGTGGATAATTGATAGAGCGAATGTAGTAATCAAATAATTTAGGCAGTATGTATGTGGGTATTGTTATCCAATTCTGTAAACATTTAGTATGTTTATAATTTTTCTTCAAGTTTGAAGAAAAGCTAGAAGTTCCAGAATTTGCTTTCAAAATGCTTAATGATTTCTTGCAAACCCTTCTGAAGTACCCCCAGGAGGCTACTGACATAGAAATTGTACCTCAGCTGTGAGACCTCCCGTCTGAGCCAGGCTTGCCCCCTACCCTTCTCCTCTAATTCCTTGCCTTGCATTTAAGGCTACAGAATGGATCAGTTTCAATAAACATGCTAGAGTCTGTCACATCTGCTTTTTTTTACTTAGCCTTTCTTCCCAAAGTCGTTCTGTGCTTGACCTCTGACATAATTCAATTTAGCTTTTAACTCTCAGCTGTAGTGTAGACTGGTTTGTCATTTCTTACCATACCCCACCAGAAAGAATGTTCACCCTGTTTAGTCCCACGCAATTTTCCAGTCCCTGTCCCCCCTAGACTGGAAGCTGATCATGATCTTTAAGTTGTAAAAATCTTGCAACTGCCACAGTTCCTAATATCTGTTCTTGAGTCAGTGAAATTGCATACTTCTAGTGTATTTTTCTAAGAGAATTATTTTTCTTACCACATTTTTGATACACATAATGATCACACTCATCAAAGAGAATTTGTACCTGTAAATGATATTCTTTTTTATCCATTCCCCTATCCTGCTTTCAGCCCCTCTTCCCCTCCTTATATATAAAACTTCCATTTTTTTCTTTCTTTTTTCAGTTTTAAAAAATTCCCCCCTCCCCTCCACCCCATTTGAAACCGTTTCCACCTGAACATTTCTTTCTAATTTTTTTTTTTTTTTAATTTTAGCGAAGGGTCTACAGGATGTTCAGGGTCTCAGTACTAGATCGGACTCGCAGTGATCCGCCTGTTTACAGCCTCCTAAGAGCTGAGATTACAGGTGCGCACCACCACGCCCATTTTCAATTGCCCTGTCAATGCGCCCCAGCATTGGCAGGCCTGGATATATTCCTAGCCCTTGTGCCTGCTTGCAGGTGCTTTAATCTGCTGAGCTATTTGCCCTGCCCTTCTTCCTATTTTTTTTTTTTTTAATGAGAAACAAATGAAAGTTTATTGGTGTCCAGGAATACAGTGGGTAAGATCCTTCTCTTTGGAATACATCAAGTTATGTAAAACCAAAACAAAAACAAATTGAGAACCGTAGTGGACTAAAGGATACTTTCAATTAAGGATTTTACTTTAAATAAACAAGGGTGAAAAAGAATCCTATGACGCAGTTCTCTAATTGTGAAATTCAAAGCAGCGACAGAAAACTTCATTCCATGAATATGAGCGAAACATTTCATATCATAGTTTGAAAATAGGTTGAAGACAAAGAGAGTAGGGAGTGAGAAGCACTCGGGGGTGAAAGAGAGGGGAAACAGAGAAAAGGGGAAGGCGCTGCCCGGGAGCCTTGCCGCCGCGTTTCCTTCCCAGCAGTGCTCTTTCATTCCTAGCTCCTTAATGTTCCTCAGGTTTTTCTCCCTGATATCTCAACAGCAAAATTTAATGATTAAAATTAAAATGTATAAGTAAACACTCTTGCCTGCTGCCTGTAGTGACGCCAATCAATAAATATCAAGAGAGAAAGCAGTGTAGCACATTTCTAATGCTTGGGATTTTTAGAAAATGACTGTCAGAAATTATTTTATTTTAATTTTTGTTTTATTGAAATACAAATATCGGTGTTGGGGAGGTGGCTCAGTGGAGTAAGCGCTTCCCTGGCAAGCTCAAGGGCCTGAGTTCAATCCCTGATTCTGAAAAAAAAAAAAAAAAAGAAATACAAATATCAATGAGACAGTTTTAAGATACCTTGACAAGATGGATTTGATAAATTAATACATTGCAAACTGTTTTCATAATGTTTTGGTATCATAGAAGGCGCATACATGATATACTTACAGACATTATTATAGCAGATGTCTCTTATCAGTACATAGAGTGTAGCTATTAGCGTATCTTATTTATTATACCTGAATTACAACAAAGATTCAATAATTAATACTTTCTACCTTGTTATTTTCCTAGTGGTTGTCCATAGTACTAGAAGCCGATGTTATATCCTGTCCAATCACCATTAGTACAAATCTTGCCTCTCATAGAATTATGTAGAAGTACGGTGTTATCTATCCCAACTGTACTGTCCATACACACACATCATGATTCTTCCTTTCTATACCCTTTCCTTTGTCTACACCTGTCAGAGATAGGCACTCCATTGTCATTCAACTAACTTAGGTGCTTGAACTCGACAACACAATCTAACACAGTCCAGCATTTCACAACAATAGTGAGTTATCCGAAGAAGTTGTCGACCAAAGCCATTTACAGCTCAACTTATTATTATGGCCCCATGATGTATACTTCATTTTCATACTTTTCTGCTGGATGGTTAAGACCTAGATAGAGCAAGACTTATATACCAACACATGTACTTTATGTTTCTGATGAGGTCAGTGAAGTTCCCTCAGGGTTTATCTTGTAGTCCTGTACCTTATTCTGTAGTTCCTTTTTCTGTGTCATCCATGTGGATGAGTCACGGCCAATGCTTAACCAGTTTGCTCTCTGTGAGAGCCAGAGAGAAAGCTTTCTCTCCATGTGACTCTCCTCAGGCACACTATAGAACTTCGATCTCTTTCCTCTGTGGCTCCATAATCTCCTTGTTCAGAAAATTTAGAGCTCAACTGAGTTTCATGATGTTGCAGTATAGGTTCTCCCATGTCCTGAGTCTTCACTGACCTTGAAAGGCTAGAGCCAAAATGTTGGCTGGCCTTGTGGCTCTTCTATTTCTCCAACTTTGAATTATGAACTTAGGTTGTTTACCATCCAGAAGAAAAGCTGATTAGTATCCTGCAGCATATGCCATTTTTAAGATCCCAGAAATCCAACAGAAAAATAATATACTGAAAGCTGCTAGAGAGAAGAAGGAGCTCACATTCAAAGGAAAACCCATCAGAATTACAGCCTACTTCTCTACACAAACAATGGAGGCAAGAAGAGCACGGAGCAGAGTTCAAGCCCTACACGAAAAGAGATTCCAGCCCAGACTATTATACCCTGCAAAACTCTCTTTCAAGTTTGATCGAGAAGTGAAATACTTCCATAACAAAGAACAACTAAAGAATTTCATGATGACAAAGCCATCCCTTCACAGGCTGCTCAAGGATGTTATAGAGAGAGACCACAATGACCAGAACTCCATGAATGAGAATGGAAGGAACCCACTAAACAGGCCAGACTATTAAACACAGCTTATAAAGTGGCCATCCTCTAGCCTCAGCCTTCCAAGTGCTGGTATTACAGATCAGAACCAGCAAGGCTGACTTTCAAATCATTTTAAACAAATAATTTATCAGAAAATAAAGTAATACATTAATTGGCTCAGATAAAATAATGTCCTTTTTAAAAAATAATGCTCTATCTTAAGTTAGTCTATTGTCTAACATTGGTGGGAAATTTTTTGGTCACTTTGAAATATTTTTCCCTTTACTTTCAATTTTGCCAGTAAAGCAAAAGTTCCCAGTCATGAAGAAAAATGTATATGACTTTCTCTTAGTCTTATTTGGAGCCCCGGTTTCCTTATATATGAATCAGCTTTTCTAAAAATATATTTTGTTTTTATATGCATGCAGTACTTTTTCAATACATGAAGAGTCCCTTTCATTTTATCAACACTTGGTAGATATGAAAAATGGTTACCACTAGTTGGCAAATGGTTGTAGTATCACATTGGATTTTTTTCCTATTAAGGTAAAAACCCAGGGTTTGGGGGTCTCTTTGTTATGGAATAATGTAGTTCAGTAAATTAGATGTGATATTGTAACATTTCTCTCTTAACTAAGAATGGTTGATTGGTACCATTTTAGAATGTGAGGAGTAGCATTTGCACCTAGCTGTCTTATCGTTACATATTTAGATAATAATTTTGATGTCAATTTAGCCTCTTTGTTGTTTTAAAGATTCCTTTGAAGCCTCTTATTTTTTTCCCTTTTAATCATTTTTTTGATAAAAAAGATGGAAAACATGATCTCTTTATTTAAGTTATATATTCTTTTAAAAGGAAATGAGTACTATTAAAACATTTATAATACAATGACAATTTAGAGTTAGGGAAATTTATTTAAGATGTTTTTGAGAGAAGAGTGTTTTTTTTAAAAATGTCCAATTATTTCCAGAGTGAAACAATCAACCACTTGAATAATTTTAATACTCAGTACAATATTTATTTTTAGAAAACTGATAAAAATCTTATGTTAAAATGATCCACGGGAAGTGGGTTATGTGGAATAATCCAAGCACTAGGGAAGCTGAGGCAGGAGTATCACCCTGAGTTCAAGGTCAACATGGGCTACATAATGAGTTCAAGGCCACTCTGAACTCTGCAGCTAGACTCTGTCCCAAAAAAGAAGAAGAAGAAGAAGAAAGAAAAGACCGAAGCAATCAGAGTTTAATTTAATGCTTCTTTAAAATAGAGATTTAGGACTGCATGAAAGATATATTTATTTGCACATAATATACAAATGTATCTGATTTCTATAAAATCCAACTCAGGCAATTATTTTACGTGTTAAAACTTAAGTGGAGAAAATTCAATATCTCTTAGAATTGGCTTGAACCTTAAAAATATTCAGTTGGCCTGGAACGCTGTAGGGCCATCCTTTTGTAGGAATTGGACTGAACTAAATTTTAACTATCAGTTTACACCTAGGAGCACCATGAGGCTATGTGGTAAAGTCTTTTTCAGAATGTGTACACACAATCCAGAGTGTCTTCCCTCAATCTTCAGCAACAAAATATTACAGCAGGCAAAAATTTTGAACTTTCAATCCACAAAAGAAAGGAGAAGAAATTTGTAGAGCAGATAAGGTGAGACTTACAGGCACATGGAAGTTGAATAATAACAACAATAACAGAAAAGCAAAAGTATAGAACAGTGTTGCTACCGGTATTTTGATACCTATTTTACATCAGCTGCAGATTTCTTTCCTGAAGCTTTTCTCCCCATCCTCCACCAATGGTTTCCGTTTTACTGATGCATTTTACCTGCCCGAGCAGACCTCAGAGCTCCCCATCATTTTCACTGCAAGTCATCACTGAGTTTTCATGTCCCATGTTCTCCCTGCCAGCGGATCCTGTTGGCTTTGTGTTCACAGGACACCACAGATACATCTGTTTCTTATCACTCCTTCTCCACCACCGTAGTCTAAACTGCTGTTCTCCTTCACCTGCACGGTTGCAGTAGCCTTTCAACGTGTAGGCCCTACTTCCAGTTCTGTCCCCTTGTGTTCCTATAAGCCAGAATAATCTTTAAAAGTACCACCTCCCCAATATGAATGTGACTATTATGCATTGTAATTTAGCATTGCTTCTTATTTTGGTATTGAGAATCGAACTCAGGAACTTGTGCTTGTCAGGCAGGCGCTGTGCCACTGAGCTACACCCTCAGCCATTGTTAGGCATTGTAAACAGATCAAATGTGGGGCTGGCCAGATAGCTTAGCAGACTAAAGCACCTGCTTAGGCAGGCACAGCACTGCGGCTCCATCCTCAGTGTGCTGTGCCGGCCCCACCGCTGGGATGCACTGAGACTGCAGTTGAGACTGGGCCTTGTGGTATGCAGCTGTAGTCCCAGCACGTGGGTACAGGGGACTGAAAGCAAGAAGATCATTGTCATCATCCTGACTTCCTTGCTACTAAGCTCTCCAGACTACATGCAGTGAGACCCTGTGGACTCTGCACTAAATATGTAAAATAAAATAAAAAAAATTAAACCTATCAAATCTGTAAAGAACTAAAAAATGTTTACAAATTTACAAGTCTGAATGATTCTTCCATGTAATCTACTATATTTTTATAATTTTAATTATCACAGATTATTTTTATGGATCGTTCTTGGGCAATGGTATGTTTTGATGGTCATTTTAGCATCCTAAATTTTCTGTAATTTACAATTGCACACGCTTGTTGTTTCTTGAAAAAAATTTATGTTTTGATTAAAAACGAAAGTTGGCCCAATCGTTTCACTCCTGTACCACGGCCCCTCGCAGCTCGCGCCACAGTTTGTACCCCCGGCCCCAGCTCAGCAGTGCTCAGGCTCGTGTCTGTGCACGGTAATTACAGCAATCACTCCCACCACTCAGCAATCACTGCACGCAGCTCTGAAGTCATTACTGTGTGTTGCAATTGCTCCCTCAGATCAACTGAGATCCAGCCTCTGAGTTTAAGGCCTGAACACTTGCGGATTTTCAGGGCTTCCGGGAAGGCTTCAGAGGCACAGCAGGGCCAAGATGGTCCTCCGGCTGCTTGTCCGCCTCGCTGTCCGCCGCCCTCTCCTCTGCGCTCATTCGGATCCATCATCCTGACTTCCTTGCTACTAAGCTCGCCAGATCATGTGGCGCAGGGTTGCAGCGTCGCTGCTGCTGCCCTACGGCTAGCTCTGCGGATCGATCATTCCCTCGCTCTCCGTGTATCCTTACTTGAGCGCACTCTTGAAAAGGGGCCTTTCTTGGCCATTTCATGTAGAATGACTGTACATGTTTCATTTTGCTCTATCCCTGTGGCCTGTTTTAGCTTTCTTAGGGTTAGTTTTAGTATTATACCACAATCATTTTTTTTCTTCTATCACTAGGCTGTCAAAGCTATAAGGGTGGGGGACTTGTCTATCTTGTTTACTGCCCTATTTCAACTTCATGGGCATATAATACAGCATGAAGTTAATATTTATTGAATTAATTACCAAATGCTGTTGAATTCCATGATTTATACATGCTACATATTATGTCGGAGATATTAGATAAAGGTCGTTAGGTCATGCAAAGGACAAGATGTTGTTTCCCTAGCTGTGGGTGGCTGATATGTGTGTGGAAGGATAAAAATAGAATTCAGCCCCTATACATGCCATAAACAGTGGACCAACAGGAACGCAGAGGCATTTGCAGTGACTTAGGGAGGCACACAGGGATGCCTGGGAACTTTCCCTGGTTCTCAGTTCAACAGCACTTCCTTTTAAGATTCTTACATCATTGTGTTTGTTATACCCTGTACCCTGCGACACAGTGTAAATAAAAATACTTCAAGAAAATATTTTACTACCTCATCTGTGTTCCATTGCCTTAGTTTCTGAAAGTAATTATTGATGGGTGCAGCATTTTAAGGTGACCCCACCATAGGATCTGAAAGACGTTGCTCTATTCTCTCTCTCTCTAAAATATTCCTCTCATCCTTTTGTACCTCTGCAACTGTTTTTTTCTTTTGGCCCATTTTAAAGCTTTTTCTCTTTATTGCTAGTTTTGAAGAAATTAATGTGTTTTGGGATACTTTATTTCATGGTTCCTGTGCTTGAGACTCATTGATCTTGCCCCTGTGAGTTCATAGTTTTGATCAACTTTGCCTATTTTTAGATTATTGTTCCATGAAAGAAGACCTCCAAGACACATACATGTGTGCGCGTGCGCGCGTGCACACGCACACACACACACACACACTCACACACACACACACACACTGAAATTGTCCCCGGTGCTGACTGATACTTGATTTTTGCTTTTTGTTATTATACATTTTTTTCCTCTGCATTGTTTTTAATTACTCCATTTTTAAGAGCATTAAACTTTTTCCTACAATGTCTACTATTTCTTTAGTTTCACACAGTGTAGTATTTTACAGTTTCACGGGGTGGGTAGTATTCTGAAAGGATGGATTTCCCTCCACTATTTTTCACTGGATTTTCCAGAATTGTGATTATGATAGGATATCAGCCCTATAATTAGCTGATCTTGGAAAAAGTAAGTTTTAGATGTAATTTAGGTTACTTGGGTCAAGAAAAGAGATGCTATATTAGTAGGCCTATGGAACTACCTGAACCTTTTTAAAAAGCGAGATTTTCTTTTCAGGATGACAGCAGAGAGGGAGGAGGTCACAGGACTGAGGCGTGAGAAAGTTTCAGTGCTGACTTGAAGATAGCAGGGGCCATGGTGGAGGCCTGAGAGTATCTTCAGGTCCCCAAAATGGCAGTTCATTTACAGGCAAAAAGAGAATGGAGGCTTGAGCCTTATGTCCACAAGAGGGGATTTTTTTTAAATAACTGGAATGAACTTGGAAATTAATTTTTCTTCACTCTGCTTCAGAACCTTCAACACCATAATCACAGCTTTGTAGAACTCTAATCATCAACTCTGGGCAAGTACTATTCCGACCTATACAACTGGACCGTAATAAATGGCAATTGTTTTAGGGTGCAAAGTTTATAATATTTTGTTACATAGGAGTAGAAAATCAATTCATGACACAAAGTAATTTTTATCTCTTGAAATTTAGTTTGAATCTTTTTACATCTCTCATGTCTCTACTTAACTTTTGAACATAAGGAATACTATAATAGAAACGCTTTTAGTGTCCTTGCCTGCTACTTGTAAAATCTATATCAATTCTGAGGCAGTTTAATTTGCTTGATTTTTCTAGGGCCTCATTGTGGGTTGTATCTTTCTGTTTCTTTCTATGCTTTGTAATTTTATGTTAGATGTCATACATAATGAATTTTACTTTGGTGGGTGCAGGATATTTTTGTTTTTCTCAAAATATTCTTGAGTTTTGTTGAGGGTGCAGATAACGTTTAGAGATGGCTTGGTTCTATGGGTCTTAACTTGGAGATTTATTAGGAAGAAACAGAGCTGTGATTAGTCTGGGGCTTATTATCCCCCTTGAGGTAAGACCCCTTTAAGAACTGTACCCATTCTCTCTGGGCTAGGAGGTTTTTCAGTTTGATTAGTGGAAGTGCTAGGTGTTAGTCCTTCTAGTTCTTTCACTTGATTCCTTTTCTGGTATTTGACCTCACATGCATGAATCAAGTCATCCTGGGGTAATCCTCAGGACTTCAGACTTCACCATCAGTGAGGCTTTCTCCCCTCTCAGGCACTCTGTCGTGTGATCAAGTGTCCTTCGTCTTCCCAGACTCCTAGCTGTTTCTAAAATTCAGGAAAGATGCTGCACTATACCTGAACTCCCCTAGCTATGCTGTAGCCTGGAAATTCCCTTTGGGTAGCAAACATAGGACTTACTTTGCTTGTGTTCTGTCAGGTATCTCTGGCCTTCAGTGTCCATAAGGTTCTTTGTTGACAAAATGATTTCATGGACTTTCTTCAGTTTTCTTTTCTTTTTCATTTAGTTGTGTTGGGTTAGATCTGAAATCTGCTACCTGTTACTCTGGCATGGCCAGAAGTATACCTCTTATTAGTCCTTTGATGTCAAATGATACATTGAGATACACTATTCACTCCTAGAAAACATCTTGTTCTTGTAGTATATATTATGTTGCATAAGTCAGTATGTGCCATGCATTGTGCATCACATTGATTTGCAATACAGTCTCCCATCTTTTTCTATTTTGACACTAAAATAGAAACATATACCAGCTCTAGTCAGATGAAAATGAGCAACACAGAATAGAGAAAAATGCAAGTTAGGGGGATGGTCAAGGATGGGGCATAGAAGAGATGACAAAAATAAGTGATAGCAAAAGAGGAGAACACAGTGTAAGGCTCTGTGAGGCAGGAAGGAGAAGGGAAATAAAGATGAAGAAGGAAGTGGTCGTCCACAGAGGATGGCTTCTGGGTAATGTGTTTTCTCATACAGTAGGAAGGCGCAGTTTTTGTTCCCTGTATCACCCCTTCTCTTTCTGTGTCTTCATACCACTCCCTTCCAAGCACCTCCCTCTTAGCTGTGCCTATAGGTGTGGAGCCCTAAGCAGAGAATATAATGAGTGATGGGCATCATTTCTTTATTCAATAAATAATTTTAATTTATCATCCATACTAACCCAAGTGGTGGGCTACTGCAAACAAGGTTGATGCATTTCTTTGACTCAAGGATGGTAAAATCTACTAAGAAACACAACAGGTCAAAATGATAGAGTTTAATATGTGCTAAGATAATGAGGGAGCCATAGGATAGCACCTACCCCAACGGAGGAGTTTAGATGCCCAACAATAGCATTTCTGAACTGAAATTTGGGGAATGAAGAATGTGTCAGGCCAAGCAAGGAGGAGAGGAGGACGGAAGAGTGAGCTAGAAAAGTGTGATGGTACATCTAGTTACCAATAGAGCAGTAAGCTCACTGTGACTGGAAGAGACTGTGAGGGGGAAGGGGATCTTTTGAAGAAGCTTGGAAACAGGCTTTGCTGCTGGTGTCAGGGTGCCGATTCAAGTGGTGGTCAGAGAAAATAAAAACACTTGTGCTTAAGATTCTTGGCCACATACTTCCTGCATAGTTAAGCATGACTACAGAAAAGGAGCAAGGGATGAGCTGAGATTTCTTTCAAGATTGGTCTTACTAGATGTATTCATTTTTTTAGGAATTTTTTTAAGATGATGTTGAACATGTAGGTTGTCTCTTTGCCCAATAAAACAAAATTTTGTAACAAGTTAGTTGGAGAGTTACAATAATTAATATATTGCATATTGTTGTCTTCAGAGCAGTTATTCAGAGTGTAAGATATTGGCATAATATCTTGTCCAAACCATATTAGCATGAATGTTTCCTTTCAATAAACTAAGAGACACTAGCTGTATAACTACCTTGCATATAATTTTTTTTAATTTTTCCTTTTGTTCCTTTCCCTTTTCCCCATCACAGTTTGTATTATCTTTTGAACAGCTTCTTCCCAATTCACAATATTTGTTGTACATTTTGGTTCTTATTTACTTGTTCAGTTTCTTACACTAGTGAGACAGTACATTGACACATATGGATCTATTTATTTCACTTATGAGTATGGTCCCAAGTTGTATCCATTTACATCTAAAAGTCTTCAGTTTATCCTTTTTAATGGTTGCACAGTACTCCATCATATGCTTTAAAAAAGACATCTTTTTTATCCATTCCTTGGTTGATGGGCATTTGTATTGTTTCCAAGATTTAGCTAGTACAAATAATGTCAAAATGGATTAAAGATCTAAACATTAAAGCAGAAACACTCAATCTCCTGGAAGAGAAAGTAGGAGGAACTCTTGAAGACATAGGGGTAGGCAAAGAACTCATGAACAAACATATATTCACACGGGAAACACTTGAAAGAATCAACAACTGGGATTAACTCTTCTTGAGGAGTTTCTGCACGACAAAAAAAATTGTCAACAGAGTGAAAAGACAACCCACAAATTTTGAAAAAATCCTAACTAATAAACCATCAGACAAAGGTCTGCTGTCTAGAATATATAAAGAACTAAGATATAACAGGGCCCTCAAATTTAAAGACCCAGTTCAGAAATGGGCATTGAGATAAATACACACTTCTCAGAGGACGAAATTTAAGACGCCAATATATATATGAAAAAATGCTCCACATCACTAGCCATTCATAAAATGCAAACAAAAACAACACTGAGATACCATCTCACTCCAGAAAGAATGGCTATCATGAGGAAATCAACCAACAACAAATGTTGGAGAGTTTGTGGAGAAAAGGGAACACTTCTCCACTGCTGGTGGGAATGTAGACTGGTACAACCATTGTGGAGGTCAGTGTGGAGACTCCTCAAAAGAGTAGGACTGGAAATCCCATTCAAGCCAGCTATCCCCCTCCTGGGAATTTTCCCAGAGGAACTGAAAACATTATATCATAATGATATGTGTAAATATTGCAGCTAGAAACAGGGGAACACATATATAACTGTGGTGTGATGTTTTCTATCCTTCTGGGAAGATACCCAAAAGGGTAATATCTAGGTCAAATGGAATCTCTAATCCTAGTTTTCAAAGTAAGCTCCATACTGATTTCCACAGTGGTGGTCCCAGTCATACTCCCACCAAAGTGAAAAAGGACTCCTCCTTTCCTATAACCCCATCAACATTTGTTATTGGCTGATTATTTTATGATAGTCATTCTTTCTGGGGCATGGTGGAATCTCAGCATTCTTATAATTTGTATTTCTTGCATGACCAATGATGTTGAAAATTTTTCATATATATATTTACCATTTGTATTTCTTCATCTGAGAAGTGCATATCCATCTCAGATGTCCTTTCTTGGACTGGGTCTTTGAATTTCTATCTAGAAAATACAAAAATAAAACCTTTTTGTATTTTCTAGATATAAATCCTTTTTCTGATGGACAACTGGCTGTGAATTATTCTCAATCTGGGGGTTGTCTTTTCACTGTTGGTGACTTTGTTTTTGTGCAAAAGCTTTTAATAAGATGAGATTCCACTTGTTGATTCTTTGTAATATTTCTCTTGCATTATAAATCACTCATTAAATATTTTGCTGGGCATAGTGGCAAATGCCTGTAGTCCAAGCACTTGGAAGACTGTCAGTTTGAGGCCAGCCTGGGCTATTTACTGAGTTTAAAGCCAGCTTCCACTAAATTGAGGTTATTATTTTTTTTTTTTATTTTAGGAAAGCATCTACAGGGTGCTCAGGGTCTCACTACTAGATCAGACTCATAGTAATGCACCTGTTTACAGCCTCCCAAGAGCTGGGATTATAGGTGTGTGCCACCATGCACAGTCTCAATTGCAGTCTCAGCATGCCCCGGGGGTGGGACCAGCACTGCAGGCCCGGGGATTGAACCCCAGGCCCTGCGCCTGCTTGCAGGTGCTTTAATCCACTGAGCTATTTGGCCAGCCCTAAACTGAGATTCTATCTGAAAAAAAAAAATTGTATGTGCTTTCTTTAATTTGTAGAATGGTCACAACTTCTAATTTGCTCAACTTCTAGTGATACTTCCTTGAAAACTATGCATAATGCAAAATGTGATATATCATTCACATTACTTATGAGTAAAACCATTCACCCACTTCAGCCTTGTGCCTATAAAATAGCCCTTTTTAAAAAAAGGGTCATTTGTATATATGTTTGTATACTTGGAAGAGAATGTGAGGGAAACGAACCAATCAATAACCCTAAATTCTCCACCTGTGGGTGACCAGCTCTTCGCTGGTGCACAGAGCTGTGTCAGGGTGAAGGTCATGTGCATTTGTCAGGCTCTTCCCACAGCTCTCCAGAGGGGCTCACCAGCACTTCCATCGTATGACGGTGCTGGAAGTTAATTTGACTCATTGATACTCAACCTAGAAACATTAGAGAGGCTCTGACTTCAGAACAATATTCTATTGTTTATTGCATGGTGAATACTTAACTTAGCATTTCTGCCACTGGAGAGTTTCAGATTTAAGATTCTCCCATTTATGATTCTCATGCCCAGTGAATCACTTCTCTCAAGAATCCACCTTTAAAAACACCCCTAATTTTATTAGTACAGTTTTGATATACATAATGGTAACATTCACCACAGGAATCTGTGCTTGTCCGTGATATGTTTGGTTCTACTTTTCTGCCCTTTTCCCTCCTTTCAAACTCTCTTTCCCTCCTTATTTAGAAGAGCATTATTTCCATTTTTCTATTTCTTCCCTTCCCTTTCCTTCCCCCCCACCTATTTCCTTTCCAATTTGAACATTTTCTTCCTATCTCACAATATCTATTATACACTTTGTTCCTAATTTACACTTTCCATATCTTACATCATAGAAATCACGTGATATTTAAACATGTGAGTCCACTTTATTTTATTTATGAGTACGGTCTCAAGGTGCATCCGTTTACCTAGAAATGTCTACACTTTACTCTAAAGTATTTTTTAAACCCCACATCTTCTTTACCTGTTCATTAATTGATGGGCCCTAGGGTCAGTTCCAAAATTTAGCTATTACAAACTGTGTTCCATAACCATGGGTGTGCATATATTACTAGTATATGATGCTTTTAATTTTGTCAGGAAGACACAAAGAAAGGTCATATATGGATCAATTGGAACCACTAGTTTTAGATTCTCGAGGATTCTCCACTGATTTCCACAATGGTTGCACCAGTCTACAGCCCCATTGGAAAAGGTTCTTTTCCCCATGGCTTTGCAATATTTATTATTTATTGATAATGGTCACCTTTATAGGACCAGGGAGATAGCTCAGTAGAATAAGTGCTTGCTTGGCAAGTGCAAGGGTCTGAGTTCAATCCCCAGTTCCACCCCCCCGCCAAAAAAAAGCACTGTTACAGAGTGAGATGAAATCTCAGTGTCATTTCCACTTGCATCTCTTAAATAATTTGTGATGTTAAATGCATTGTCTTATATTTACTTGCTGTTTAGACATGGTCATCTGAGAAGTGGCCATGTATTTCAAATGTCCAGTTTTAGACTGGGGTTTTACATTTTTGGGGTGGGAAGTTCTATATATGTATTCTAGATGGTAGTCCTTTTCCTGAGAAACAATTAGCATTTTTTTTTCCCATTCTGTGGATTGTCTCTTCACTCTTAGGAATTTCTTTTGCTGTTCAAAGCTTTTTCTTTCTTTCTTTCTTTCTTTTTTGCAAAGCTTTTTGATATGATGAGATCTCATTTGTTGTGAGATATTTCCTATATAACTTAGGTTTGATTCATAAAGTTTTGTTGCACCTATGCCTTTATGAATTATACCTATTGTATCTTCCAGTAAATTTTACATTTCTAGTTGAATATTTAGATCTGTGATCATTTTTATTTAGTTTCATCCATAGTGAGAGATGTATGTCTAGGTTAGCCTATTGCCTGTGGAAAGCCAGCTTTCTGAACACCATTTATTAAGGAGGCTTTCTTCCAGGGAAGGTGGTGGAACCCTTCGTCAAAAGAAGTGACTGAGTGTGTTTGGAGTTGTTCCTGTGTCTTGTAGCTTGTTCCATAGGTCCTTGGATGTATATTGTTTCCAGTGCTATGCTATTTTTATCACTGTCGCTTTGTCATAAGGTTCAAGTCAGAGACTGTCATGCCCACTGCCTGGCCTTTGTTGTCTGGAAATGTTTTTGCTATTCTAGGTCTCTTTTGTTTCCAAGTGAACTTTAATTTTGTGAAGCATTGTTGTTTTGATCAGGATTATATTAAATCTGTATAACAATTTGGGGAGTATGCTCTTTTTTACTATCTTGGTTCTTCCTATCCCAGAAAAGGGTATATGCTTCTATTTTCTGATATCCTCTTCAATCTCCTTTTCCAGAATACTATAATTTTCAATTTAAAGGCCTTTTGCTTTTGTCATTAGATTGGCTCCTAAGGATTACTTTGTTCTTTTTTCTTTCTCTTGTTTTTTTTGGATGCTATTGTGAAGGGTGTTGTTTCCTTAATGTCGTTTTTGGTGAGATGAGTTGTATACAATAATTTACTGGTTTTGAGTGTTGATTTTGTGTTTTGCTATGAAACTGAATCAGTTTATTAATCTAGAAGAAGCACTTTGGTGGAGTTTTTGCCACCCTCTATGTAAAGTATAATCTCCTCTGTAAATAATGATAATTTAACTTCTTTTTTTCCTATCCTTATTCCTTTTATTTCTTTTTTTTTTGTCTAATTGCTCTGGCCAATTTTTTTTAAAACTATACTAAATAAAAGTGATGGTAGTAGACATGCTTGTCTTGCTCCTGATTTAGAGAGAAAACTTTGATTTCTTTTTTTGACCATTTAGTGTTGGTCATAGTTGATTTTTATCAAGTTGAGATTAAACACCATCTATTCCAATTTTGTGTAGGGTTTCCATCACGAATGAATGTTGGCCTTTGTCAAATGCCTTTACTCCATCTGCTGAGATAATCATGTGGTTTTTGTCCTTGATTTCTGTTATTACACTTATTGATTAGCATATGTTGAATTATCCTTGAATCTCAAGGATGAATCCAATTTGTTATAGGTTGCATGATCTTGACGATTTGCTGCATTCTGTTTGCAAGAATCTTGTTGAGAATTTTTGCATCTATATGAAGAAGATGGGTCTGTAAGTTTTTTGTTGTTGTTGTTTGTTTTTTCTTTCTTTCCTTTTTTTTTTTTTTTTTTTGATACAAGGTCTCAGTATGCAGCTTGGATTCATAGTAATCCTCTTTTCAGCCTCACCAGCTCTGGGATTACAAGTATGTGTCACCATGCCCTGACACGGTTACTGGCTTAGTCTACCTAGGGGGAAGGAGGGGAGCAGGGTTCCAGCCCTGATTCCTGTCTTTGATAAAGCAGGTATTTAGTCCACTGAGCTATCTTGCCAGCCCTGGCTTGTAGGTATCTTTCTGGACTGGGTTCTTCTCAGGTTTTGGTATCAAGGTAATCCAGGAATGACTTTGGGAAAATTGTTTCCCTTTTAACTTCATTAAAGAGTTTAAGCATTAGATCTACTCTAAATTTCCTTTAGAATTTAGCAGTGACTTAGGTTTTTCTTTGTTGGAATGTTTTGAATTAAATTTTCAATTTCATTGACTGGTATTGGGTTATTTAGAATTTTTCTCTCTTCTTGATACAGCTGTAGTAAATTATATGTACCTATGAATCTGTCCACTTCTGAGTTTTCATTCTTATTAGAATATAGGTTCCAACAAGAGAACCTGTACTGTAACATCTTGTAACTCAGTTGTGTCCCAAACTTTCGATCAAGGAGACTATGGGGCCATAGAGGAAAGTGATCGATGATGTAGAGTGTGTCTAAGGAGAGTCACATGGAGAGAAAAAATTCTCCCAGGCTTTCGCAGAGAGCAAATTGGTCAAGCAATGGCTGTGACTCATCCACATGGCTGGCTCTGAGAAAGGATGTACAAACTGCAGTACAGGGTTACAGGCTATTTCGTGAGGGGATTTGACTGAACTTGTCAGATACAAAAGTTACATTTCTTGTTATATAGGTCTTGATTTATCTTGGTCTTAACCACTCAGCAGAAAAGTATAGAAATGAGGTATAAAACATAAAGCCATTTTAATATGCTCAGCTGTAAGAGGCTCAAGTCAACAACTTCTGACATTCCCAGATTTACCGATAACCCACTATGAACTACTGGATTATATTGGATTGTTTTGCTGAATTCACACACCTACAATATTTAAATAGCAATGGAATACTCATCTCTGACACACCTAAACAGGAAAAAGGGGATACAGGTGAAGGACAATTCTCTATCTGTATATACAGAATAGTTAAGATAGATATACAGCTACTTTCTCGTAATTCAGTGATAAGAAAGATTTGTATTAATAGTATTTAGGCAGGATATCATGTCTGCATCTTGTACTATCAATAGCCACTATGAAGACAATATGCAACGTACAATTACTGAAACTGTCCTACTAATTGGTTTTGAAGCTGTCTCATTGCTATTTGTTTCTCAATAAAATTAATTAAAACACACACACACACACAAATGGACAGAGTGCCTGTCTGTTTATCTGTCTCACTCTCTTCCTCCATCCCTCCCATTTCTCTTCTTCTCTTTTTCTCTCCTTCCCTCCTTTCCTTCCTTCCTGAAGCCTGAACCCAGGACCTTGCACTGAGCTACACCTCTTGCTCTTCAGGACTTTTTTTTTTTAACTTTTGGGATAAGGTCTCATCAAATCCCTGAGTTTTCCAGATTATCTCAAACTTGCTGTTTTCCTGCTTCAGCTTCTCAGAGTTCTGGGATTACAGGGGTGTGCTACTACTCTTGTTCCCTGTTCTGAATATACAAGGGAGTTTTCCAGAGGCTATGTGGTTGCAACAAATGAATGCAGAAGCAAATATACTATTTCATGTATCATAGTATAATGTGTTTACTTAGGCCAGCTGCTAAAGAGATATTTGAAAAAATGTAAAGCCAGTCCACATGCCTATTTTAAATTTCCTTTTTTCCAAAAAGTTATGTGTTAACATGTAATAAATTTATTTTTAATGAACTAAATAAAAAGTTTTGGTTTATATTTGTAAAAAAAAGAATACAAGTTCTAGAATGAGTAGTAATGATCTGAATTTCTGTAGGCTTCATTGTGATTTCTCCTTTTTCAATCCTAACTGGTTCTAAGTTTTTTCTATCCTTTTCTGGTAAAGTTGAATCAAGAGTTTTCAATTTTATTAAATTCAAGGAACCAACTCTTGTATTCATTAACCCTTACTATTATTTTCTTGATCTCAATTATAATAATTTCTCCTGTAATCTTTATAATTTCCTCTCTCATGTGCGTTTTGACTTTGACTTGCTCCCCTTTTCTTAGAAACTGAAGGTTCAACATTATGTTATTTACTTGAGCTCATTCTATTTTTCTGATGTGGGAATTTATTGTTATAAATTTTCCCTCCCCTCATAGGACAGCTTCGTTTCAATCCCATAAATTCCTGTTTGTTGTATTGGCATTATCATTTAATTGTAGAAACTGTCTGATTTCTTCTTTAATTTTGTCTGTGAATTTCATACTCAGAGTGTTACACAATTTCTATGCATCTATAAATTTTTTGTGGTTACTTTTGCCATTTATTTCCAACTTCATTGCAGTATGGTCTGATAATAATCATGGAATAATTTAAGTTCCTTTGCATTTATTTAAGCATGTTTTATGAACTAGTACATGGCATATTTTAGAGACTGTTCTATTTTCAGCAGAGAAGAATGCATATTTTAATGTTATAGGATAGAACAGTATAGACATATAATGAGTCCATTTGTTAAAACATTTGGTTTATTTCGGATATTTATCTGTTGACTTGCTTTTGTCTAGTTGGTTTGTCTTTGAGTTGGGTATGAGAGTCCCTTATTACAATGGCTTTGGGGCTTATTTGATGTTTCATGCCTGCTATTTGCTTTGCATAGTTGGATGCTCTGGTGTTTTGTGCATATGTACTTTGCATTGTTATTTCTTCCTCTTGAATTGTTCACTGAAGAAGTATGTAGTGACCTTTGTATGTCTTGATCAGTCTTGGATTGAAATCCACTTTATCTGCAAATAGAATATTTGCAGGTATCTCTGTTTCTTCCCAGGTTTGTACATGAAGTATTGTCTTCCAACCTTTTATTTTCAGTGTATAAATTTCTTTTTTAATTTAATGTGTCTATTACACACAGCATATGATTGAATCTTCATTCTTGATTCATTCTGCTTGTCTCTTTCTTTTGATCCAGAAACCACTAATAAGTCAATACATAACCATCAGTGTAAATGGTTTCAGTTCACTAGTTCTATACTAGTGATAAGGACTCGTACCACGAGCACTGTACAAGCATCACTGTAGTAATTAAACTAAAAAAGTAGAAAATGAGAAAAATAGTATAGAACTAGTGAATTGAGACAATTTACATTGATGGTTATGTATTGACTTATTAATAGTTATCCTTCCTTCCTTCCTTTCTCTCTTTTTGTGATACTGGGGATTGAACTCAGGACCTTGTGCTTGCCAGGAAAGCATTTATTCTACTGAGCTACCTCCCCAGCCCAATAGTTCCTTTTTTTATCCTCTGTTTAATAACTTATCTTTCAGGTGGATTCCTTCACTTCGGGTCCATAAAGTTGTAGTTCTTGTTATCTCTTTCTAGAATGACCTTTAGCATATTTTGAGGTGCTGGTATGATGATCATGAACTTTTTAATATGTTCTTTGTCATTGAAGTCTCTTATTTCTTCATCACTTTTAAAGATAATTTTGGGGGGTTGTCAAAAGTTTGCTTCTTTAAGGCTTAAAATACTTTAAACTTTCTTTGACTTAAGAGTTTGTGTGGAGAAGTACCCTGTGATTTGGATAGAAATTCCTTTGTAAGTTATTTATTTTCTCTAATAGCTTTCAATATTCTGTTCTTGTGATGAGTTCTGAAACTTTGACTAATATATGCCTTGGTGTTCATTTTTTCTGATCATGGATATTTACAATTCTATATACTGGGTGCTAGAGATGGCTCAGTGGAATAAATGCTTCCCTGGCAAGGCCAAGGGCCTGAGTTCAATTCCTGGTTCCAAAAAAAAAAAAAAAAAAAGAATTCTATATGCTTCACTTGACTGTATTTCATATTCCTTTTACTTAGAAAGTTCTTAGCATTACTTCTATGTACAGGTTTCTAATGTCACTTGTGCTATCTTCTGGATTGCTTTTTTTATTGTTGATTCTGACCAATCTTAAGTTATTCTTCATGTCATCCAGCAGCTGTTCAATTGATTTTCATGATCCCTTGCTATTTTTCAGAAATCTATCTTTTCATGGTCTCTAACTACAATTCTGTCTGATGTTCTGTGCTCATATTGGTTTATTTTGATGCATAGACTTTCAGTGAAATTCTTTATCTCCCCAGTATCTGACTGGCTCTATTTGATAGATTCCATTTCTTTCCTATGTTGGCCATTTATGGCTTCCATCATTTTCTGAAGTTCCTATATTTTAAAAAATCTGTATATCTCTCAATTCCCTAATCATGTCCTTTATAATGGCCATCATCTCTGAGGTTTAAGTATGATTTGATTTTTTTTTCTAGAGCATCATTTATTTCCTTTATTACTTCTGCTATTACCACTTCAGAGAGCCCAGGTGGCTGGCTTTTGGATAGTTCCACTTTATTGCTCCCTGGGTTTGCCTTTGACAAGTCAGAAGTCTGGAATTGCATCTTATTTCCATGTCTTCTCATTTTCTATTTTTTTTTAAGTTTAATTACTACCATGATGCTTGTAAAGTATTCGTGGTAGGAGTCTTTATCACTAGTATAGAGAACCCCTAGGAAAGGATAATTTCTCAGAGATGTCTCTTAGATCTAGCTCACTTTGGGTTTTGAATCTGTTTAAAGACTCTTCAGTTTATTGGGGATCAGTAGTTGCTGCTTGTGTGTCCTGTCCCCTTGTTCTTTGGCAATGGCCTATAGTATTATTTATGACCCTCAGGCAATCTCAGCCTTGGCATATGAGGAAGAAGAGCTGATTAGAACCATCAAGTCATCTTGGCTAACGTAGTACAGTCACTAATAAAAATAGCATCAGGCACACCTTAGAAAATGATAAATTGTGCAAACTATTAATTTACCACCTTTGATCCTCTGAACAAGCTTTGTAGCTATAGAACCAAATCTAAAAAAAAATCAGAAAATTGTGCACATTAAGTATTCCCTCAGTTTAGTCATTTTACCCTCAGAGAAGAAAATTATAAAGGGCTGGGGGGAAAATGGAGAAATAGAAGAAGAGAAAAGGATTTGAAGACTGGCTGGTGGACAAAGGAAGATTACATATGTTTTGGAAATTGTTGAAGAGGAGAGAAGGCAAGAAAGAAGGAAGAAACAGAAGCAAGAGATGAAAATAACAGCAATAATAAAAACTAGAAACAGTGTTCCCACTTATTTTACAATAAGAACAAATAACAAAGAAAAATCAAAAGCAATGAAAGGAAGAAAAGTAGGAAAAGGAAATCCACTCTCCAGGGCATATCTCTCCTGTCACTGGTTGTCAGAGGGAGGAGCAAGAGCCCAGAACTGGTATGACTGATCTCAGCAAGGCAGCAGTAGAATTTTGGTGGTGGTGGACAAATGCAGGAAACCTGGGGCCTGAGTTTCACTGATGTTCAGGCTGCTACTGGTTTCTGGCTGTGAGGTTTGGACCTAAGATTTTTCAGTGGACAGTGCTCCAAATGCCTCCTGAGGGCTTGCACTCAGCTTCCTGACCTCCTGCTGGTTTGAACTCATTTGTGCCCCACCATCATGCTTGGAGTTGCTGGAAAGAATCAACCCACAGCTACTCTGCACTCTGACTTCCATTGGGCCCTTTTCCAAAGTGGCTCCAGTCTAATCACCCTCCCCTAGGAGGCATCTGAATCAGAATCACTTACCAGTCACCACAGTCTGCAGCATTCTCAGCTCTGTTCCACTGGTGAGTTTCTTGATGGGCCTCTGGGGTTGCCTATCAGGGACCACGAATTCACAATGGCTAGTTTTTTTATAGTTCCCTATGGGATGAATAGATGCTTGGGAGTTTTGGTATCACCCTTTTGAGATTGCCCTATCCCGTTGGTGGTGGGGAATCTTCTCTACATACTAAGACTAAGGCTAAGACTGTTAA
>PVKA01027491.1:0-30476 GCA_004027165.1 Ctenomys sociabilis
TTTTTTTTTTTTTTTTGTGGTGCCCTCCTTGCTCTGGAGACCCCCACCCCCATCCCCGTCCACTCACCCCGCATTGTGGTTGCCACTGAAGCCAAGAAGCACTCTTGCTCCCATTGGCTGACGGGAACGCGAGCAGCCCTCAGTTCTCTGATGGACGCGGGTCACCCTGGAGGGTTACGGTGGGCTGCTGGTTTAAGGCCCACCGTCCTGAGGCCTGGCCTCTCCCTTTCGCCCTGGCCGCTCTCATCATGGCTCACGGTGCTGGGAGTCTTCAGTGCCCCATGCTGTGCTTCCTGGGGCAGGGCACCTCTGCCTCCGCACAGCGCTGCTATCGCACTGGGGACCTGCCCTTCTGGGTCTGCTCTCATGTCATGCAAAGCAGCGCTGTTGCCGCTGTCCCAGTTTCTTCTTCCAAGATTTTCATTAGGCAGGTGTACACCTCACTCTATCTTCTATGCTTTATCTTTCATGTAAATATTTTTAATTTCTCTCTGTCTCTCTGCTTTTTCCCTTGTTTCACTCGAAATATTTTCTCTAAGTATTCAAGATCAACACTGCTTTTCTTTTCAGCTCTATTCTGCTACTTACTTCATGCTTAGAATTGCTACTAAATTTTTAAAATTTGCTTTATTATTTTAAAATTTCCATCATCTTTTTTAAATCTCCTGGGCCTTGCTCATTTTTCATCTTTTATATTTGAACAAATATTGTAATTTTATGTTTTATGCCTGATAATTCTAGTACCTGAAGACTATTTTGTCCTCTGCTGAGTCACTTTACTTTCAAATTACTGAAACCAAAGTAGGTGATTTTCCTTAAAAAAGGGATTCATCTTTGCTTCTGTCCTGTCCAAATTTATTTTTCTGGACTGGGAATTTAGTAGAGGTTTTCAGGGCTTGCCATGAGAATTCTAGCTCTTCAACTTCCTTCCTTCGTGGCCCCTTCTGGGGGCCCTTGTCTCTGAGAATATTTGTCTCCATTAAGAAGGAGAAATATTATTATAGATGCCCAGGAAAGCAAACATCTGGAAATGAGGAGGCTCTACTACCCCAAGAACTTCCCCACAGGAGGATCAGTTAAGACTTGAAAGAGTGAGCCTAGAGCTCCCCACCAGGTAAAGAAAGCTGGGGACCCACTGGTTGTTAGTGGGCAGTGGAGAAAACAAAATCTGAGCTAAGCTTTCCTGACCTGTTATGAAATAAAAATTGTACTAGGTACTAATGTGTTCCAACTTGCTTGACCAGATATGTATTTGCTTAATTTTCCTTTACTATTTTAGCCCATGACTTACAGAACAGTATAGCAAAAGTACAGCTAAACTGGAAAATGAATGATTAGTACAACCACTGATGAGATTTTGAGTGTCTTTTTCCAGAGACAAAATGAACACTTTTTGTTTATAGAAACGATAGACTCATTATATTTGAGGGTAAATGCGTTTTTTACAGAAACGTAGCTTGGAAGAATGGTGTGCGTGAATGCTGTGCAGCGAGGGAGTCAACTGCGGAGGAAGCCCGATTGCCTATGCCAACAGCCATTCTTACAACTTTCGAGTACCCAGGGGCAGAAGAAGTAATCACCCCTTCGCTGATATTCACTGCAGCATCTATTTTAGATTCTGCCAAGCACTTATATGAGAGCAAGTGATAGCCAAGACATAAGAGGAGAGTAGTAAACTGGAGTAGTACTCTGCTACACA
This sequence comes from Ctenomys sociabilis, assembly GCA_004027165.1. Lineage (NCBI taxonomy): Eukaryota > Metazoa > Chordata > Mammalia > Rodentia > Ctenomyidae > Ctenomys > Ctenomys sociabilis. Next base: position 1,700 of record PVKA01027491.1, read on the forward strand.
AATTATGTCAACAAACCGAGATGCGTTTATGAGTTGAATGCCATGACAAAGGTATTCTGACCACCATAGAGATGATGCTTCACTCCGTCCAGTCAGGGTGTTATTTTGGAAACTGTTCCTACAAATTTCATCTAAAGCTTTTTTCCTTCTATTCTTCTACCAGCTCTGTGAGCGACTGGGGAGTCCCTTATGATCTCTCTCTGGCTAAACTATAACAGAGTGTACTGTTACAAAAACACTGGCTTTGATAGTACATCCACTACTCAAGGGACCAAGAGATTGTACCTGAAGATAAATGAGAACTTTTAGAGTAAGCATAGCTCAGGACCCCCGGGGCATGGCCACAAGTGAAGGCAGCGGTGGTCTCCAGGTACCCTGAAGGAGCAATAGTCAAATTGCTGACTTGGCATAGGGTGACAACAGACACGTCCATGTGTGCGTTTTATCCATATGAAACTGAAGTTCAAGATTTTACATAAATATGTATTATAAATACATTTCCAGAAATGAGATTTTAAAACATTGGTTATTTTCAGCCTGTACCCCATTTACTAATGAAAAACTTACTAAATTGTTAAATATAATTTTGTGCCATTAATTTATATGAATTAGCAATAGAAAGTATGTTGATTTATAATTTGACATTCAGGATTTTTGAAGCCTCTAAAAAAACACTTCAGTGACTTTTAAATTTATAAATATATGTTTTCATATATTTATAATCATGTCTCTAGGATAAAGCTCTAGTTAGGCAATAATTGGGTCCAGAGATTTAAAATATCTTGGAAAAAAATTTTGTAGTGTAGTGTATGTTATCAGCTTCCAGAGATTTTGTGGCAAGTTTTAAGTCATTTGAAAATGTGTAAGGTTTCTTGTTTGTATACTTGCCAACACTAGATTTTGTCGTTTTGTTTTTCTTTTAATTGCCAATGTACTAGTAAAAAAAAATCAAAATTTTATCATTTTTATGAAATTTAATGATTACATACTTTTTTTCTGTTTATATTTCTCCTTCGGAGAACTGCTGTATTATGAATGTCATTGTTTGAATGTGTCTTCCAAATTCATATGATGGGAAAAAATCCCCAGGGAAGTATGTAGATTATGAGGGCTCTGCCCCTGGACAGATTAATAGGTATTAATAGGGGCATGATGGGGGCTGATCCCTGAGGCTCCTTTCAGCCCCCTGCCGTCCACATGCTCTCCACGGGTGCCGGAATAAGCCAACATTTTGGAAGCAGAGTGACTGAAGCCACATGGTCCTCACCCTGATTTCAGACTAATGACCTCCTAATCTGTGAGAAATAAAATTCTGCTCCTTATAAATTACCAAGTCCTGTGTATTTTGATACAGTACCACAAAGAAACTAAGGCTCTTTGCTAATATTTTTACATGATTTTGAAACATTAAATGTTTCTTATTAGTACACAGTAGTCATACAGACTGCTGGGTTTCACTTTGGCACATGTGTGCATGTGACATATTTGGACCATTTCCTCTGCAAATTACCCCCTTGTCTCTAATGGTCTCTCGTCTACTTTCATAAAATTTTTCTTAAAATTTAAATATTTTATTATACAGTGGAAAATATTATGGGCTTTTTGCTTTTATGATTGTGCATTTATTATTCAAATCCCCTTACTCTCTCAATGTTACCAGGGTTGAGATAGTACAATTAAGTATTCTATGAGAAGCTCTTATATTATAGCTATGTAACTAATGTTTCTTTCCTTCCCTTTATATTTTACTGCCCTCCATCACATGACTGACTACTTAACTGCTGGGAAACTCCACGGGCTTGGAGGTTATGAGCTGCTGAGTCAAAGCAAGAGGAAAACTAGCTGTGAACTCAGGACCTGAAATTAACCGGTTGCCAGTCCACTAACAATTTAGAATGGTCAGGACGTGTCCCCAGCACCCCCTCCACCGACACTGATTCTCTGTATATTTTAGTTTTCTTGGAAACTCACTTTGTGTTTTTATCTGTCATACAGAAGTAATGTCATACTTTAAACCTGGAGTATTTACCTACTAATTTGTCTGCAAAAACCATACATTTCATGATAGCAAAGGACCTCAAACTTTTTAGGTAGATAAAACAGTTTTAACCACATTACTATAAATGTAGTTTCGATCACCAAGATTAAATAGCTGTCAGTGACTTTTGCTTAGTTCATGTGTTAAAAACTCCCATGTCACATTAAACATACATGGTATCCTCAAGCAATGTACAAAGCATGAAACACAGAGAATAGCTAATGTTCTCCATTGCTGTCAGCGTATCTCTGTTGGCCCAGTTCAATGGATTTATGAGTTGCAGTATACACTTTACATTTAACCAACTCTTTGTTTTCATCAGGATTTGTTGAGTTGTGCTGCAAATATGAACAGTCCACACATGTCAGTGGTGTAGTAACACATTTATTTTTACTCATAATAAATATCAAGGAAAGTAACAAGGTTCTTTTTGGAAGCTGAGGACTAAGTATCAGAGCAAAATTATAGAATTCCTGAGGCTGGAAAATGGAGAAGAAGAGGAAGAGAAAGAGCAACAGGAGGAGGAGGAGGAACAGAAAGAAGATGAGGAGGAAGAGGAAAAGGAGAGGAATAAGATGAAAAGGAGGAAAGAACATAGTGAATCATGCCAGCCTGTCTCTGAGCATTTTTAAGAAGATTAGTTATAACCAGCACAATGAGAGCGCACTGTCAACAAATTTCAGTTTTAAAATCTCCACAGACCTATATTCCTATGTTCATATTTCTCTCTCTCTCTCTCTCTTTCTCTCTCTCTCTCTCTCTCTTCCTCTCTCTCTGTAGCACTTCATAAAAGTCCAATTATTTGCCTCCATTCACTCAATCTTACCCAAGCCCAGAATTGCTTTTGAGGAAATCTTCACAGCATGGGAAGGGGTATCTTCTTAACACAGTAGGAAGAATGGATCCATGTAGAAACCAGCCAGGTAGCCAGGAGAATTTAGGAAGCACCAATAATAAGATTTAGTGAGAAAGAGAAAGTGTAACACTGGGGTTTATTTATTGTCTGTTGGAATGGGATAAATGAAACTACTGGAATTTTGTGCAGGACGACAGAGGGCAAGCAACAAATGCAGAGTTAAAAAAAAGCAGTGGAACTATACATTAGGAATGGAAGCACATGGTAAATAAAAGGAGGGATGAATGATGTATGCATGTAGTAGTAAATGCTACTTTGTGCTTCAGATTCCTGACCCGGAGCCCAGTTGTCCGTGGCTGGTGAGCAGTGGTGTTCCACGTTCATCTGTAGCAGTGTGGTTCTGCAGCTCACGGGGCTTCAGCTTTTCAGTGACAGGTATCATTTTATCTGGGCAACTCTATTATAGCTAAAGAGCATTATTGGTGCTTACATGGGATTGGCTGTCAAAAACTAAGGTCATGGTTATATTCCTCATATTTTTAAATCATTACATTCATTATATTACATAATTCAGGTTATTTTCAATAAAGCAGAAATTTTTGGCAAAGAACTACTTCTTTCAAGTAGGTTCCCATAAGTCCTTTGGTCAATGTCGCTTAGTACTGGAAGGACAGTTATTATTCAAGAAAGCTTCACAATATATGCACATTTCTGGTTGAATTCCACTAGATGGTGCCATTGAGTTCAAGATTCAACCTGCTGTACATTTTAGCCCAGGTACGTGGCTGATTATAGAAGATGTTTATATTGTTACTTTCTCTTCTAAATTAATATTTAAAACATGTTTAGATGATTTTTATTCAGTTTGGAAGTAAAATAATCAACATTTATAACATCTGGAAATTTAAAACATTGTTGACTACAAGAACTGGTGTGATAGCCAATACTGTGTACTGTACTTCATATAAATTCTTTAACTATAAATCATAGTCTTTGGTCAATTTTGCACATGTTGTAAGCTTTGATCACCGATAGTTTTCTTTTCAGGGGAAAGAAATATTTTATCTTTGGGCCATTCAAGGAGTAGGGTAAATGTTTTACAATTTTTTTTATTGGGCAAGATAGCATTTTGAGTGAGTGTATTTATTTGTAAGAGTAGACTACTCAGAGTACAAATTTTTATACAAAGTGTATGAGGCATTTTAAAACAAGATGAAAATTGTAAAAATAAATAAAACTTCTTTCCAGTAATGACTGATGAACACACTTGTAACTGATACTCTGTGTGCTGTAGCAGAACAATAATCATTCTAACACCTCGATCTCTTCTTTTGTTGCTGCATTGCTAATTAGATGCACAGCTGACAGAGGTCTCAAGAGTTATCTGCTCCATGTCCATCATTGTATTAATGAAGAAATAAAGGATCTGACCATATTTTTTTAATTGCAAGAAAGATTTTTCCTGACTCTTATCTCTTACTGTCTGGGTCTTTGTCAGATCAGAACCGGATCATAAAGAATCAGGGTCAGGGCCAGATAGATAGCTCAGGAGACTAAAGGACCTTCTTAGGCAGGTGCAGGGACTGGGGTTTGATCCCTGGCACGCTGGCCAGCCCCAGCCCCGTGGCATGCTGAGAAGGTGACTGAGACTGGGAGTGGTGGTGCGCACCTGTAATCCTAGCACTTGGGAGGCTGAAAACAGGAGGATCAGTAGGAGTCTGATCTGTGTAGTTTGACCTGTAGACCATGTACTAAATACAAAAACCAAAATAAAACAAAAAAATCAAGGTCTTCAGTTAGTGTTTGTGGACTATCTCTTTTCATAGGCGACAGTATGGTAGAGAAAACAATACGGAACATGTCAGCTCTGATACATGCGGGTCTCCACTGGACTCTGTGTGGCAGCTGTGGGAAGTGGAGTTGAAACTGCCCTGCAGTCTGCAGTGGAGTGATGAAAACGATTCCTGGAGATCACACACGAATGTTAAATGCTAATGAATTGAGGGGTCCTTTGTTGCTAGCTGTGCAAGGTGGTAGGTTGGGCATGCTTCATTCACAGCCCATGGAATGTGGGCCAGGTCCTTTGCCTTCATGCTTGGGCTCACATCTAGAGGATAGAGTTGAGCTGGAAGCAAAGCTGTGTGCTCTACTCTTGATCTTAGCAAGAAGGCTGAGAAGTGATTAATGGTATATGCTGTAGTACCAGCTACTAGGGAGGCCGTGTGTGTGTGTGTGTGTGTGTGTGTGTGTGTGTGTGTGACTGAAACCCAGAAGTTGAAGACCAGCTTGGGGAACAGAGTGGTACCCTACCTCAAAACAAAATAAAAATACTGTAAAATAGAATTGAAGTATGTGCTTCTTGGAATTATACAGCAACACTCAACTAATAATAATCCTCTTATATCACTATGAGATCACTTTTAAACAACTTAAAAAATCTCAGTTTGCATGTGGATCAGCAATATTTGATTTGTCCTTTTTCTCAGGTAAGTTGAATTCTGATTCTTCCAGTGGTCAATTTTTGTTACTCTTTGGGTTTAGATTGGCAATGCTCATTTACTCAGTTGCACTGATGTAGCCAGGCTAAAGCCACTAGAACCCAACAAACTACAGAAGGTTAAAAATCATGGGCAACAGGGTCTCACTGTTAATAGAGGTTTAGGGTGAAAGTTGCCTTAATTGGATTTATCATGATGTAGCAGCACAGAATTGTATACCTCTCTTCTTTTTTTATATTCCATTGCTACCTTATCCATAAGGATTTATAGTAACATTATAACTGTAGAAATCCATGTATTTTTAAACTATGAGTATTTCTTGGATGTTTTCCTTTTCATTTCTCTTATCTTCCAGCAGATGTCACTCATTCTCTTTAGATCATAAACATTTAGTCTCACCTGCTTGCAACCAGCTCAAAAGAAAGCACCGTTAGTTATGTCAAGGTGGCAAGTTAGCTGATGTGTAACATCAACTCCCCTTTACCCTATTAGGGACTTGAAGCATCTTGTATCCAAGAAGCAATGACATTTGCTTTCTACTTTGTTTTGTTTTTAATTTCCATCTCAGTTTCCAGTATTGTAACTGGGAAATAAATGGGAGAACAGGGAAGACATGCAAGGGATGTAAATTTGCATTTTTGTTAAAATGACTTGTACTTGCATGAGAAAAGGCAGGTCACTCCTTGATGGGAATGTAAAGTTATGCCTTCATTGGTCTGTGATTTATGGTGTATGCTTGTGCAGCTGTGCGTAAAATAATGTCCTGAACAGCAAGCAGTCAATAGACTCAGCCATTGTTCTTAGCAAGGGCTGATTTTATAAAACAAGGGTAATGCAAGCTTAATTTGTTCAGAGTGTGACAAGGTGGCTCTTTAAAAGGAAATATTGCAAAAGTCAATGCATTCTGACATGTTTCTTAATATATCTTCATATTTTAAATCTTTTTCTTAAAATTTAAAGATTAATAGTTCATTAATTAATGAACTTATTCAAAAGGAAAGACTTACTGAGTAGAGGAGAAGAACAGGGCAGAGAGTGGGGGAAGAGCTTTATCTATGTATGTAAGCAGGGTGGTTTGGACAACTGTATTGTACATTTCTGCTGGTCTGTGGAAAAAAGCACTTAATGCTTTAATTTGTTTTATCTCCTGTTTTCAATTGTTTGTACTTTTTCTCTTTTTAATTTCTTTTTTTTAATGTATCTAGTACAGGGTCTATAGGGTTTCACTACACAGATCAGACTCAGTGATCCTACTGTTTTCAGCCTCCCAAGTGTTGGGATTACAGGGTGGGCACCACCACGCCCAGTCTCAGTTGCCATTCAGTGAGCGCCAGGGGCAGGACTGGCAAGGCATGTGGTGCTGGGGATCAAACCCCAGTCCCTGTGCTCTGCCTAAGCAGACACTTTAGTCCACTGAACTATCTGACCGGCCCTTTTCTTAATTTCTTACACAATTTTTTTTCTTTTCTTTTTTTTTATTCTTCCAATTTTACATGCATACATCTGGTAATATGAGTAACTGGGTGGAAGACAAAACTACATATTACAACAAATACTGTGAAATTCATATTACTTTGTTAAGTGAAATTGTGTATCACTTGTAATGTTTTGTTTTAAATCTAATTTGTACTCTCTTTAAAAAATAAAATGTATGTTCACTATGGGTGGGAAATATTACCAGTCTTCTTGGAAAGCTGAATTTATGGTGGAGAAATCAATAATTTCCCTGTAAACTTCTGTGATTCTTGTGTTTCAAGCTAGCTTAGAGAGCCAGTTCAGCTAAATTCTGTGTTTCAGAATAAGAATTTATGCTTCTCTTAGGTGCTTCTTCCCCACAGACAAACATTAAGCTCCTCTCAATCTGTTTGGAAGATCCTAGGTTTCTACAGGTTATTTGCAACCAGAAAAATATAAAAATTATAGTGTTTCATTTGACTGTACTTATTGAAAATTTTTAAGCTTCTGGTATTGAGAATATTTTGGTTTTTAAATACAAAGCTTGGGCTGGTGAGATAACTCAGTGGATTAAACACCTGCTCAGGCAGGCTCAGGGACCAGGGTTGGATCCCCTTCACCACCCTGACCCCCAGGGCACACGGAGCCAGCCACCAAGTCCAGGTGCCGTGGCTCACTCCTGTAACCCTAGCAGCGGGGAGGCTGAAAACAGAAGGATCTCTATGAACCTGAGCTGCATGGTGACACCCTGCACCAAGTACAATAAATAAATAAATAAATAAATAAATAAATAAATAAATAAAGTATAGCAAGGCGTGTATGTTAAAAAGTAGTTATTCACTAGGAACATACAGAATTACTCAGTGACAGATGCCAAACAAAGGAAATTATGGAAAGAAGAGACAGTTGTAAAATAATTTATTGGCTTGGTGAAAAATCATACAGTTTCATAGTTCATTAAGAAAATATGCTATTATTAAATTTTGAAAAATTTTTATCTGTAGAGTTTTATAATGATAATATCTAGAACAGATTTTTTTAAACTTTTCTTACAAGACCTTTTCCTCATGGATGTGGTAACGTTTTACATGTTATATTATCAATGCACGTATCAGAGTTTACAGGATAAAAGAAGAAAAATGTTACTCTTGACCTTCATTCATTCATACTTCTGTCCACGTTGCAAGTGACTTCGTATGTAGTCATCCAACTCACCAAGTACTTATGTATCCAAATTTCAGAGCCTGTCAGAAAGTGATAGGATGATAACGGAAAGGGAGAGGCAAGAGGGCTGTACAAATGGTCGTGCGGGTCCAGGGGCATGGTGAAGACTGCCGGATGAAGCGGGGAAGGCAGCTAGCAGTGCTCCCGGGGCGGAGTTTGCAGTAATGAGCTGCTGGTGCTTGAGGAACCTGATGGATGAGTTTCCCTGGCAATTGCTATGCAGTGGTTTTCCCACTACACGTCACAATAGTTACCACAGTACCAGTGAGAGTGAAATAAATGCCTTTGCCTTTTGGGTGAACTCAGATATTCAGTGTTAGAGATGAGCGTAAAGGAGGTAAATAAATCGGCTCGTTCCTATTTTCCCACATCCCTACTGCTAAAGAGGTGTCAGATATTCAATCAATGTCGTAGCTATATGAGTCTTTAAGTCCCCATAGTTTATTATTTTTCAGTAGTGTTTCTGAAATACAATAATTTAGAGATCTCCTGACTCTTGGATTTGCATTACAAATGCTGATGTTATGAAAGTTTTGTTAAATTAGTCTACACCATGAAATATGGGCGTTTAGTATATTGTATATAAATTAGAAATTGAAACAGTGCCGTGATCTTTGCTTAGAGGGTTTAAAACTAGATTTTAACTTTTTCTTCTTCAAATGTTGGGCAAATATAGTTTGTATTTCAAGGAGTGAGAATATAGATTTGCTCAAAAAAGGGTTGTGATTTGAACTAAAGCATGTTCTGTGTTCAGACTATTTTTTCTCTCTGTTGCTTGTTAAGAGCAGAATTGAGCCTTGGCTACCTGAGCATCCAGCTGTTGAGATAGTCCACGGAGGCAGAACCTTACAGCGAATGTGACATGCAAGGCTTTCCTTTCTAAGCTGTTCATGAAGACTGAGCTCCACCTGCTGGAATTCTCCATTTTCCCCAAAGGACACTGGGCAGAATCAGAGGAATCCTCAGTGCACATAGAGGGAATTATTTCACTTCCCTGGAGCAAAGACTCCTAGTATTTTGTAACCCAGGGATTAAAGGTCCGCTAGAGGGCAATGGGCCAGGTATTTAAAAGTGCAGACTCTGAGTCAGAGAAGTGTAAATGTCTGCACATCTCCATGCCAAGAAGGTAGCCTCAGCAGAAAGCTGTGGATTAAATGTCCTGCAGATTCAGGCACAGATGGCAAAGTGCATCGGCCTGACTAGCAGGGGCTGGGCAGCCAGGGGAGCCTCTGAAGCTTGGATGCACTGAGCGTGGTATGGAGAGGGCAGTCTTTCCCTGGGAGGCCCTGCCAAGGACAGCTTTAGTAAGTGGCCCACGGTTGGGCTTGAAGGGCTATTCACAAATAGTCCCCCCTTTCTCTAAAAATAAGACCTAGCTGGAAGATCATCAACCTTGGAAAGTAGCGATTCAACATCTGAGCCCTGATCAGCCTAAGCTTGCCTTACCTGCCAGCGTGACTCTCCTGCTCAGGGGCTACTCTGCAAAGCAGGCAGATGCCAGATGCCTCATCAATTTCTTCTTCAAGTCCACATCAGCCCAGTGGGGAGTATTGGACTTGCCTTCACCTTCATGCTGTACTTGCCTCAAGATAAGTTTTGCAACATTAGCCATCAGAGCCTTAATTGCCAAGTTGTTTCTAAGTCACTAATTTTACCTCTGGAACATTCTCTTTCTTCAAATTCTGTACATACTTTGCAGTATATAGATTATTGTATTGCTATTGAAAATGTGTTCTTAACAGAAATATCTTCTTAACAGCTCTACATAATTCTCAAGCAGATATATTCAGTTAAGCTAGAAGTAAGAACAAAGCTACAGTCATCCCTTTCGTCAATCCTGAAAGAAGAAAATGAATGACAACTTAATGCTATGTGCTTATGTGTAGTATCATTCTGTATTTGAATGTAATTTGTGTGTGAACTTTAAAGAATGCACGAGTGAGAGAATCCAAGAAAATTAGTTTATCTTAATCTATTTCCTACTACAGGTTCATTATATGTTTTAAAACATCAATTTTTTCGCCCACTACTTTTTCCTTTTCGGTCTCGAGGAAAGGAAAATGAAGCAGGATGAGACAAGAAAAATTACAGGAAATGAGTGCAGTGCGTCAGTGTGAGTCTGTGTTTCCATGTTAAGCAAAACTTCTTGAAGAAGTAATAAGAAAAAGACTCCAAGCTATTTTCAAAGCTATTACCAAGTAGCCAGGAAGAAAGTTCAATTTTTAAAAAGAAAAGTGAATGTCCATGTCATTACATACTGCCCCACCGCCTTGAGTTATGGCCATGTGAAACTGATTTCTCTGTAGATTGGACTCAATTGGCAGTTTCCTGTCCTGCAAGCTCAGTCCCACAGTCCCTTTTCCTTTCTTTAAAAGCGAAAGTACCCCTCAGATTTATCATAAGTTGTAATGCCCATCTTTGTGAGGGGAACAGAACTGACGTGGCATGTGCTTTCCTAAACAGAGGTGGGCTTTTGCGACCTCCCCGCTCTCTTTTTTGACCAGCGCACTTCTGATAAGAGGACCAGGCACTACTCTTAAACAATGTAGCCCAAGTTTATACTGGCAAGTGGCTTTTCCTTATTGGTATGAAACACAGCTATACTCTCTGTTTACCAGAGTTCTCCACCATCTGATCTCTGAAATCACAGTCTGATTCACAAGCATTTCTATTCACAATAAAGTGAAAACTTTCCTGTACTCTAAAATGAAAACATGCTTTCTTCTTGGGAACATGGACTTTGACAAATAGTTTTTAATTTCTTTGTTGCTGATGTTTCCTTTCTGCATATGGAGCTTGTTAGGAAAAGGCACAGAATTAGAGATATTTATTTTCTTATAAATATGGTAACCCTCATGCTAAAACTAATTTCTTAGATTTTTGTGATGGTCCTTTTAGTGAATACGAAGACATAAAGCAAAGCGGCATGTCCACAGCAGTTAAATCTACCATCAAAAAGGATATAGATGTACTTGGACATTTTCATGTTAATCTAGCACTGCTTCCTCACTAAGCTCTTTAATTATTTTTAGGAAAAAGGGGAAATGATCTTAATTTCAAGTGTAAAAACTTTATTGTTCACAAGCCTATCCCTAGCATTGCAGTCTCAGGCAAAAGTACCTACGTAGCACGCTAGGAGATTTTACGAAACACGTAGGCATTATCATTTAAACTCAAAGCAAGTTATCTGAAAATGTCCCCTTTTCCTTCCTTAATATATTTACTTTCATTATGATATGAAAGTGCTGATTTGAATTTAAATTTTTCTCACTGTTCTAAATTCTGAGCTGGGAAGTCATGCAGGGGTTGGAGCTGGCTTATGGCTGGTCTTTTACCCATTTCCCTTCCCGCCCTCAGCTTCGTACCCACCACAAAAGGCTTCCCAGGAGCAGGTGTGCACACTTCAGAGCAGGTGCAGTCCTAAGCTCAAGCTGTATTTCTCTCATCCAGTGTATAGCTGTGTCTTGACCACCCTCCAGGACCTGTGAGTGGGAATGTTTAGTGTGGCGGGCTAACTAGTAGTGGCTTATAATACCCAGCTAAACTGAATCAGCCTGGTTCTTGGTATGGAAACTTACCTGAAGATTGTTGCCAACAAAAATGAAAAGAACTGGAAAAGAGGAAGTATTATTAGGGAGCTGCTGTCTCTCCTGGGTACTGTTAGTTCTGCTGGAGGGGCTTATCATGCCAGCTCTCCTGATACAGATTCAGAAGCTCTCAACATCAGAGGATCTCGGGACCCTCCTGTCACTGACAGCTGTGTTAATTTTCAGTGGCGCTTTGGTTCTTACTTTGAGCATTGCTTCCTAGTTCCAGTGCAGACTCCTCAGGCTGTTAGCACAGGTCTATTATACCTGGTACAGATCTTCCAGCTTCCACTGCTGACCTTTGTGCCTTCCCAGTGCAGATCCATGAAACAGACTTACATGGGACATTACCTCAGCCTTTGGTCTCTACCTGGACTTGTGGGGGGCTTTGTGAGTGCCTTTAGATGGACTTCTGAAAAGTACTATGGGCTGCAGGCCCTCAGCTGGACTCTTGTGAGTCTTTAGCGTGTGGATAGATTTTCTGCACTCTTTTGAGCTTGATTCTTTTGGTAACTAATATAAAATAATTCTATAAATTATATGCCCTGTATTATTCTCCTTGCAAACCCTGACTACAACACTTGTGGATCATTAGTCCATGTAGGCAATGGGTCAAAATAAATCTACTTGAGCCATTAGCAGGCATGTAGAATGGAGGGTCTGGACTAGTATTCCTAGGTTAACACTGACTTTTTGCTGGGATGGGATAGGTCCTTAGGGTTTCATATACTCCTCAGTTCTTTATTTTGTTTTATTTTATTTTATTAAGAAACAAATAGCAATAAGACAGTTTCAAAGCCAATTAATACGACAGTTTCAATAGTTAATACCCTGTAAATTGTTATTTTCTTAGTGGTTATTCATATTACAAGATACCGACAGGATATCCTGTCCAAATACTATTAGTACAAATCTTTCTTCCCAGTGATTTAAGTGAAAGGAGGCGTATATCTATCCTAACTAAATACTATTGGTGCACGAATTCAGCAAAACAAGCCAACACAGTCCAGCAGTGTACAATAGTAGTGAATTATTCACTGATGTTGTTGACTTGAGCCTTTCACAGCTCAGTGTACTAATATGGCTTTACTTTATATACCTCTTTTCTATACTTTACTGCTGGATGGTTAAGACCAAGATAAAGCAAGAGCTATATAACAAGAAATGTAACTTTTGTATCTGATAAGGTCAGTCAGGTCCCCTCAGGATTTATCGTGTAACTCTGTATCACAGTTTGTAGATTCTTTGTCAGTGTCAGCTATGTGGATGTGTCATAGTCATTACCTGACCAATTTGTTCTCTGTGAAAGCCAGAGAGAAAGCTTTCTCTCCATGTGACTCACCTTAAGCACACTCTACATCATCGATCACTTTTCTCTGTGGCCCCATAATCTCCTTGATCTGAAAATTTGGGCTACAACTGAGTTACATCATGTTACAGTACAGGCTCTCCTATGTCCTGAGCCTTTACTGACCTTGAAAGGCTAGGGTCAAAATGTTGGCTGTCCTTGCAGCCCTTCTATTTCTCTAATTTTTGGTCTGCAAACTTAAGTTGTTAACCCTTCAGAAGAATAGCTTATTATTACCTTACAACATATGCAGTTGGGTGCAACTTCACTATCTGTCTGAATATCAAACATCTTAGGCATAACATGGAACAGGTATTTTCCATCAAGTATTGATATGTTAAACTTTAAGTCCCTACAGAATATGGAGATATAAATTTAAAAAATGAAAAATATTTAAAGACTATGAATAAATAATTACATATTCTCACAGAAATTTAGAAATATGACCATATACAGCATTGTAGCAGAACAGTCCTGTGACATCTTTTTCCATTTTTTTTCATTTATTACCCACTTTAAAAAACAGCAAACAAACTATTCTTGAGAGACAGCATGGCAATAATTGTTATGTCATGACAAGAAGTACGTAATTAGAAGACCAGAGTGACAAGCATTCCAAGCATGACCAATTGATACAGAAAAGGCTTCTGACAAAATCCAACTCATTCATGTTCAAAATCCTACAGAAAATTGGAATGGAAGGCCTCTACTTCAATTTGATAGAAGCCATCTACGACAACCCAATGGCTAATACAGTTCTAAATGGGGAAAAACTGAAATTTTTTACTTTCAGATCCGGTACAAGACAAGGATGCCCTCTATTACCCCTCCTATTCAATATAGTTCTGAAATCATTAGCTAGGGCCATTAGACAAGAGGGAGAAATAGAAGGAATAAGAATAGTTAAAGAAGAAGTTAAATTATTATTTGCAGATGACATGATACTTTACTTGGAAGACCCAAAAAGCTCCACCAAGAAGCTACTAGAATTGATACACAAATTCAGTAACATAGCAGGATACAAAGTCAATACCCAAAAGTCAATAGTGTATCTTTACACAGATAATGAACACAGGAAATTATAGAAACAACACTTTTTACAATAGCCCGATGGAGAAAGAAATACCTTGGTACTCCTCAGTTCTTCAAAAGATATAGTCAAGAAAATAAAATTCTGCCTATATGATTATTCAAGTTCTGAATTTATTCCTAACTTTGCAGCTCATATATACAAAGATTTCTTTCAATATTGCATCTATATCCTCGGTAAATAACTGTAGTTATTTATCCAACACAATTACCGAGCATACCTATTGCACTAGCCATTGTTCTCAGTGCTGGCAATCCATTACAACTACAACCATAAAGATGAATAAAACATGGACCTCATTATCAAGGTGATCAATATCAAAGGAGCTAATTATGATGGTATGTTATAAGAGGTGCCTTAAGTGATTGTATTCCTGGATGCATGATAATCAGTGGTTGTAGGGGATGGAATTTGAATTTAGAGATTCTTTAGCTTAATTACTAATTCTACTACTTACTAGCTGAAGTTGACCATAAGCCTTACTTCTCTGTGAAATGGATTTCAGTCAGGTTATATATGTGTGTGTGTGTGTGTGTGTGTGTGTGTGTGTGTGTGTAGTTGTTACATGATAAGCACTTCATATGTATTTCAGTAAACTTATGACAGGTGCTATTGTTAGGTTTACTCCACAGAGGAATAAACTGAAAACATAAAAACGTTACTTAAGGCACAAAAGGTTAAATAGCTAGTGAAATTATAGCCATGATGACAGTCCAAGTAATATGAGTCTTGCTTCATGGATTTTACTATGAAATTATACTTCATTTTAAGAAAAAGTGTATTTCCTGACACATAACAAGAACACAGGACCCCATTTTCACAATGACTGTGAATGAGTGCACCTAGATAAAGAGAATTTAGTTAGATGGGGAAAGATTTCATATTGGCAGTAATGAAGAGGCTGAACTTGGACAAGGCACGCTTTATTCCAGAAATTCTTTGCAGAGGACACAAAGTGAAAAGGGTCAGAGAAAAGGAGATTGCATCTAGCAGGAGCATTAAGGAGCTGAAGGAATGGAGGGCCAAGTGGGGGGGGGGTCACAAAAACCCGTAAGGACTACTGCTTTACAGAGTGAGAAATGCAAGGCTGGTGGGCAGATAAGCGTGAATCGGAAAGCTATCAAGTGACCTCTCATTAGCGTTAGAATTTGTCATTAATAGCGGAAGATGGATTTAATGATATGTAACCTGTGTATATGGAAGTCACTTATTTCTAAAAGTTGAGGGTAGTAACTACAGTCAAGAAAGCATCCTTACACTCTCTGGAAAACACAAAAAAGCATCAGCTGATTTGGAAGTTGTGTTTTCCTTCATTCGGTAACCATGAAGTGTGCCAGGCACTTGTTGCCCCAGTATTGTCTCCTAACTTACAACTTCTTGGTATTGGAAGCCTTCAATTCAGATGATACTCAAGGACAAACTTCCACATTGCGCCTCTTTCAGCCTTTCTTTTTTCCATACTGAAGTACATTAAAAATAAGTGTCATAACACCCTTAGAGTCCACTGGCTCTAAGTACACAAGAATATAGTTCTTACCATGCCACCTTCCTTAAATATTTCTGAGGGTACTGCAGGTGTAAGAGCTGTGGCTGGATCCAAGATGTCATACAAAGTCTCACGTGTTGAAGGTCTTGTTCCTGATACAGCAATATTCATATATATTTTCAAAATGGGATTGGATTCTGAGGGTCCTCAGCTCACTAGCAGATTACTGCATTGATGATTTTGGGTTTAAAATTTGATGGGCTTTTACAAGTAATGGAAAGTTAGTGGGTTCTGACTGAGCAGTGTGGGGTGTGGGGTCCTGCTTTTGAGGACTATACCGTGTCTCCTTGGTCTCTTCCTTTGAATAACAACTGTCTGTCTGTCTCCTGGGGTCACAAAGTGGCATCTTTCTTCTACCCATCTGATGTGTTTCTGGCTCACCACAAGCCTCAGAGCCACGGAATTCATATACTTCAGATTGAACACTCTGAGACTATGACCCTAAATAAGTTCTTCCTCCTGTAAGTGGTTATTCTTAGCTACACTGTCACAGTAACAGAGAACAGATTAATACTGGTTAGTGTATTAAGTAGCGTAGCAAGAAGATAGATGAGAGGATAAATTAACCATTTTAGGCAGCTTTAGAATGAAGATGGGTCCTAGATTGTGACTGTATATTTTCTGCTTAGTTCAGGCTCCACCTTCTTGTAATAATCCTGAAAAATAACTTGGCAATCTTTCCAAGTATGTATTACCTCCTCCATCTCCCATGTTGAATGTAAAGTTGAATTGTTTGCTTAGCAGTTGTGAGTGGATTTGGTGGATTAGTGTAATTGTATAACACTGATCAAACTGTTTCCTGAAGGGTATGTATCATAGCATGAACTTTTTGTCAGAGTGATATAGAGTTACAGTTTTTAAGGAACTATCATTAAAAAATCTTGATATATAAATAAATACTCTATTTTAAAAAATTGACTTTCCTCACTGGAATAGACCAAGTCAAAAATCTAAATTTATGTTCATCAAATATTAAGCAAATTTCACCCTTACACTATGCATAAATCACACTATACAGCGTGCCCCAGGGGTGGGGCTGGCACTGCATGCTGGAGATAAACCCCACCCAAACCCCATCTGCCTAAGCAGGCGCTTTAATCCACTGTGCTATTTGGCTGGCTCTAATTATTTAGTTTAAAAAACTGATATTTTAAATCAAAATTATGCTGAAAACTGATGTGACTAAGACTTTAAAGGTTAGATTATGCTTTGCTTTAAGCTGTTTGTGAAATTTAGAAAGCTTGAGGTTTTATAATCCTCAAATCAGCTTTAAAAAATTTACCAAATCCTTTTAGAAGAAAATGTTTCAGTGTTTCTGTCATCTACCAAAAAATACAAACAACAAAAAGCAGAGCCCTACTTATTTTTGATAATTTTAAACTAAACTTATTCATAGACCTCATGTTCTGCATATGTCAGCGAACTTATAGATAATGCCAACCTAAAAGAGAAATTTGAATTCTTTAATTTTCAATGTAGTTGATTCTTCCTGGAAAATGTTAAGCTGAAACACATTTCTCCCAATTGACAAAACTTAAGATATCATGAGTTTATATAGATAACATGTAACTTATGTATACATCAAAATTAAGATTTGATTTTGCACTCAAACTAAGGACAGGCCCCCCCCCCAATTATAAAAGTCAGAAATCTTGTTTTAAAATAAAATCTAGGTTTATTTTATTTCTTGGGGCTGGTAATTGAACTCGGATCCAGGAACTGTTAAGCACTTATTCTATATCGAGCTCCACCCTGAGCCATGTTTTAATATCTTAGACTAATCCATACAACCACCAAGCTTAAGTTTCTTTCAAAGTCTTTGAAAAGTCTCTTGTTTTATTCCTGCAATCATTCAGATAAACTCAATCATATACAATAATGGAAATACTAGACTCAGTTTAGAGTTAAATATACTACATTATCCTTAAAATATTCTCAGGAAAGTTAAATAGAGACACAGTGATAGAGATAATGAATTATTTTAACTGTTTTTCCTGACAGCTTAGATTACCTAGTTGAAATTTAGTTAGAACTAAGCTTTTAAAGATTATTACTGTCAAATAAACCTTTTTTTGAGTTGACTTTACTTAAAAGAATAGTGTTATTTGTTAGGTGAAATATTTATTTGATTTTATACAAAGATGATGGCTCATTCATAAGTTACCGATGTGCAAAATTGGAGATGGTTTCTAGACTATACAAAAGTTGCAAACCACACATTGGTCTCTTGAGAGGATGAGAAAATACTAAGGTCATAGAAGATTATGTAGCAACTTTCACAAGAACAAGAGGGTGCAAGAATTTGAAAGAGAAGATTAAAGACAGAGTAAAGCCCAGCAGCAACACACAGACTCTCTGGGCTCTGGGTTGAGGGTCCTAGAAATCAAAAACTTATGGAGGAAAGCAGAAGTAAATCTTTTACCATCAGGATACCCTACTAGATTGGACTTGTAGTGATATACCTGCTCACAGCCTCCCAAGAACTGGGATTACAGGCGTGTGCTACCACACCCAGACTCAATTGTCTCAGCATACCCCAGGGGCCAGCCAGCACAACAGTCCCAGGAATCCAACCCCTGGCCCCTGTACCTGCTTTCAAGTGCTTTAATCCACTGAACTATTTGGATGGCCCTGTGGAAATTAAATAATATATTCTTGAATAATAACTCAGTTACAGAAGAAAGCAAGGAAGAAATTAGACAATTCCTATAATCAAAAGATAATGCTAATACTGCATACTACAATCTGTGAGATGCTATAAAAGCTATCCTAAGTGGGAAGTTTGTAGCTTTCAATGCCTAGATCAGAAAAACAGAGTAAACTCAGATAGCTTGATGATGTACATCAAGGTTCTAGAAATATAAGAATAATTCAGATCTAAAGTAGTAGAAGAAAGAAAAATACAAAAATCAGAGAAGAAATTAATGAAGTTCAGAGTGAAAAATACAGATAATCAATGAATCCAAGAGCTATTTTTTTTCACATTTTGGATTATTTTGCTGAATTCACACACCTACAGTATTTAAATGGCAATGGAACACCTATCTCTGATAAAACTAAACAAAAAGAGGAGATACAAATGAAACATTGTCTTGTATCTTTATATACAAAATAGGATAGATATACAGCTATTTTCTCTTAATTCAATGAGAAGAAAGATTTTTACTAACAGTTTTTGGACAGGATGTCATGTCTGTATCTTGAACTATGAATTACCACTATGAAGACAACAATATACAATGTATTAATTATTGAAACTGTCCTACTAGCTTATTTTGAAATTGTCTCATTGCTATTTGTTTCTCAATAAAATTAATTTAAAAAAAAAAACCAACAAACTCTGGACCTTCTATATATCCTCGAAAACGTGCTTAAAAATTAAATATTGCCTTCATTAAAAAATCAATAAAAATCCTAAAGTATATAAACTCTTAATTAATTGTGCCAATAAAGGAAAGAAAAGACACATGTATAAATGAGTTAGAAATTTTAAGAAGATAGTGGCTGCCATTGCAATCCAGATTATTACTATTTTGAAAACTTGAACTAAAATAAATTAAAAAATCAAGAAGAAATGCACAGATTTGGAGAAATGAATGAATTACAAAGACTGAATCAAAAAGAGAAACACCCTGTGTAGTCGAATAATGAGCAATTAAATTGAGGTAGTAAAAATTTTCCAAATAAGAGAAACCCAGAATCTTCTGGATTCACCACTACGTTCTATAGAAATTTCAGGAAAGATCTAATATGAATACTACTTGGACTCTAACAAAATTCAAAGAGAATGAGTACTGCCAAAATAATTCTTAGAATCTAGCATTACCTCAACTCCAAAATCAGACAAAGACTCAATAAAAAAAGAAAATACAAATCAATCTCTTTCATGAACATAGATGGAGAAATCCTAAACCATGTAATGGAAAACAGAATGAAACAAATCATTAAAAAGAAAATGCATCCTGAGCAAGTAGGCTTCACACCAGGAATGCAAGGATAGTTTGATATATGCAAACCAATAAAGATAATACATCACATTAACAGAAGCAAAGACAAAAATCACATGATCATTTTAATAGATGTAAAAATGTAGCTGTTGATGAAATCCAACATTCTTTCTTAGTAAAATTCCTGAGGAAAGTAGGTATAAAAGAGCCTTATCTCCATCTGATAAAAGCTGCTTATGACATCCTATTAATAGGGATGAGCTAAAATCTTTTCCTTTAAAATTTAGGAATAAGAAAGAATTATCCCCTGTTATCTCTCCTTTTCAATCAGATTGGAGAAAGAGGTATAAACAATCTATATGAGAAAGGAAGAAGTCAAACCATTCATATGCCATGGTCATTTACACAGAAGATCTAAAAAGTTCCAATTAAAATTCCCATAACTTATAGCAACATTTAGTAATATAACAGAATGAAAACAAGTGTATAAAAATCAGTAGCATTTCTGTGCACCAAAAATGAACTCATTGATAAAAAATTACAAAAACAATGCCACACACAATAGGAAACAGGGAATACTAAATACTCAAGAATTAAAGTAGCCAAGGAAATGATATACCTCTAATGAAAATTACAGTAGATCTGAAGTAGGAGGTTGAAAAGGATATAAGAAAACACAAATATATCCCTTGTTTCTGAATAGGCACAATAATACTGTGAAAATGATGATATTTCTAAAACTTATATATCAATTTTAATGTAATTGCAATAAAAATACCAACAGAATTCCTCATCCAACCAGAGAAAATCCCAACATTCATACAGATCTGAAAGAGAAATTCATACTAACAAAAGTAATCCTGGGGATCAAGAGTGAAGCAAGAAACCTTGTATTCCCAGACTTCAAGTTATATTACAAAAGTATAGCAATAAAAACAGCATGGTACTAACAGAAAAAAGACATGTGGATCAACAGATAGAACAGAGTCTGCAGAAACAAGCCCAAACACATTCATCCATCTGACTGTGGACAAAGGGAGCACAAAACATGCGTTGAAGGAAAGATAGTCTCTTTAACAAATAGAGCTAGGAAAATTGGTTGCACACAGTATTCCAGAAGTCTGAAACTAGACCCATATTTCTCATCATGCACTAAAATTAAATAAAAATGTATCAAAGTTCTAAATACTAAAACAGAAACATTTCATATGATGGAAGATAAACTATGTAAAACTCTGGAAGATATAGGTATAGGCAAGGATTTTCTGGACAGAGGTCTGCTTGTATGAGAAATAATATCAAGAATCAAAAATTGGGGTCATATCAAATGCACTACGAAAAAACGAACTCAGAGGACAACATACATAATGGGGAAATTTTAACCTGTTGCTTCAAAGAGAGAGGAATATTATCTAGAATACGTAAAGTACTAAAAAATTTCCCAGAGATGCTTCCCAAAAAGACCTACTAAAAATGAGCATTTTTTTCCTAAAATGAATAGATACTTCTGAGAAGTACAAATGCACAATGAATACTGGAAAATAAGTTCAACATTGCTGACGTTTAGAGAAACACAAATTAGAATTATACTCAGACTCCTTTTTACTCTAGTAAGAGCAGACCTTTTTAAGAAATCAAACAATAGCAAATCCTGGTGAGGCTGAGGGGAGAAAATGAACCCTTCTATATTGTTGGTATGAATATGAATGTGAACTGGTACAACAATCATAGGAGTTAGTATAGAGATTCCTTAGGAAGAAAGAAAGAAACCTTAGAAATTCCATTTAAACTAGCTATTCTTATAGGTATTTTCTTGTAAGAGCTTCCGGACATCATATTACAATGATACATACACACCCAAGTGTACAACAGCAGAACTTGTAATAGTTAAATCTTATAAACAGCCCATGTAGCCATTAGTGGATGAATTTAACAAATATGATATTCATACACAATTGATTACTATGTTTTCATTAAGAAAGATAAATTTGAATCATTTATAGAGAATACATGCATCTCGAGATAACTCAAGTTACATCAATCAGAAATACAATCTTCAACATTGCCTAGTTTCTCTAGTATAAGTAACCCAAAGTATGAATAATTTAAAGAGCAACACAAGTGATAGATTATAGGTAAAAGAGAGATATGCCTTTCACAGATGAGAAGGAGGCCAAGAGATGGAGGCAGAGGGGGAGGGAGAGAGGGCAGACGAAGCCAAAAGTTTAATATGCTACATACAGGTACCAGCTCGCCAGGATGAATGGAGTCATTGTGTGCTGAAAATGCTTAATAGTAGCAAAGTAAATGAACAAAAACCAACCAGAAAGAGCACAGATATTTTTAAAGTACAATTTCAAACAGGGCACTATAATGGAAGGGCTGCAGAAGATGGTGTGGTACATTGTACCCTGTGAGGAGCAGCAGAAAGGGAGACAGTGTGGAGGAAGAGGAGGTAGTGTGGCACCCAGTGTACACAATCAGGCATCAGAGGCAGGAGTCCCCAAGAAGGACTGTAAGACAGAAAACTCATAAATCAGGAGACACGTAAGAAATCTGATGGAGTGTCAGTAAAGGATATTCAAGTTTGAGAAGTACAGTTCTGAAACTTCTGTGGAGTTCAAGGAAGAGTACTTAGAGTAGGCGGGAGGACTTCCTCTGAGTTTGAAAGGGCAAGTACTCAACAGGCCATGGCTAGTTTCTGAGGAAGGCAGTGGTGAATGGTTTATCCCTTAGTGCACGGAAGGTGAAATCTTCTGACTGCATACCTCGCTGGAGTTAAGGGAGGCAGAGCAGAAGTGGCTAAGAGATGAAGGCAAGTTGGGCAGTGGTGGCTCAAGGAGGGACTGAACTGGGTATTCGTGAAAGCTCAAGCGGTTTTTGTCTTGGGGGTAAATGGCTCAAACCCTTGGAATAAGGTAAAAGGAGTGACACAGGGTAAAGTAGAGGAGCACTATAACTGTAAGGAAGGAGCTGTGTGAAGAGTCAGCCTCTATGAAATTTCAAGGGGGAGATGTTACTGGTCCAGGAAGAACACATCATCCTTTTCTAACCTGCGATCTCATCCTATGCAGTCAGTGAACACTGAAAAGATTCCAGGTTTGACATTTGTACTTACTGTATTAAATCATCTCAAGAAATATTATTAAGACAAAAAAAATCTTGTTCTTAAAAGTTAAATGACTTGCCTCAGATTATATGAATAGTGTGGACTATAATATACACATAGATTGATCTGACACCAGGAGCACAATGCTATGTCACTATGTTATGTACGCTATTACCTCTAAGAAAACATTGATGAGTTAAGAAAATTATGCCACTTTACTCCATATAATCCTTTATTGGACTCTTCTGGCCTGTTGCATAAAATCTACATTTGTGTCATACAAGGTCCTTCAGGGTCAGGACTTAGTTACTTTTTTTTTCTTTTTTGCAGTGCCAGAATCAAAGTCAGGACCTTGCACTTGCTAGGCAGGCACTTAACCGGCTGAGCTATCTCCCTTGCACTAGGGCCTGACTACTTGGGAAGACTAATTCTACATGTCCCCACCTTCCTATCGACATGCAAACCATCTAGTGCATATGCAGCTGTAGCTGCCAGGGGACCCAACAAGGCCTTTCCAGAAAAAACTGGCTCCAGAAAGCGGGACTAAGCAGTCTATCACTTCGAATTTTCCACTATCAGTCACTACTGCTAAGAGAAAACCAGGAAAGTTTCTCAGCTGGTTGCCAAGCAACCAACATCATTATACATTTTTTTTAAAGAAAGATTCTCATTTCCTGCCCTAGCATGAGACAGCTTCTCCACGTTCACTGTGCTCAGTGCTGCAGCCCACTCACTCAGAAACGCGAGGGGTGGCAGTTGCTTTGCACGGACAACCCTCTGGGGAAGCCAGCAGCCTTTCTTTGTTGAACACTGTCCTGAAGTGATCAGTTAGGCTGTAGATGACCAAATTAATAGATTGCAATCTCATTCTCCAGTGGAACCTTTCTTTGGTACACAGAATGACTCCAGAGTTTCCACTTCTTCCACCTTGCATCTAAGATTGTTTTTTGAACCCCTGTACAATTTAAGTTTCTGTATTACTTTTGCTCCTTTTGTCTCCCTGGTGCTATCAGAATTTTTTTCTTCTAAGTAGAGTGAATGATACCTTTCAGAATATTTCATCTAACCCAACCTACCTTTTTCTGTTAATTGTAAGTTAGGTGTAAATGTTTATTTGGATTCAAGACAAACTTTTTTTACAGGAATATCTCATACTGAACTGTATCATTTGACACCTACTACCAGCATGCAATGCAAAAATTCGTGCCTCTGTTAAAGTGTGACCACTAAATTTCTTTCCTGTCAAGGTTGCTTTTGCTCTTTTCAGTTAGTAAGTTGATACTCTGTTAATGAGTTAGCACTCTGACACTTGATGTTTTGCAAGTATTTTGCTCTCAAACACCTTTCTACCTAAGGGATTCAACATGCATTGCTTAAAAAAAATTAACTTTACTTTGATTTCAATATTACCAGAGTGAAAAATGTGAATAAAATAAAAATTTAGGAAGTTTAAAACATTTATATCTATTTCCTTCTAACTCAAATATCTGTCTCAAGAAGGAGCTGTTCGTTTTTGTTTGCTCATCACCGATGAGTACCAGCCCTTGGGTGACTTAAGAGTTTCCCTGTCACAACTGATCCCTGCCTGCGCTGCACAGCTGTCCTTCGCTCTTGCCATCCTTCCTGCTGCCGCACACATCTTTGTTCACCAAGAACACGTGACACAGCTCATTTATTTCTTCATTCGCCCCTCATTTTTCTACCTCATTGGAATAATTAGTTATTGCCTGGATAATTGCATTTTTAGAGCTTTCAAACTCTATTAATCCATCTTTCTTAAGAGAGATCCTGAACACAGAATCAAATCCCTTTTTTGTATTTAAGGGCTATCTCACAGAATTTTACAGCGGAAATTTTCTTCATAGCTCTGGTCTGCCCTACCTATTTCTTTCTCATGATAACTTTTCATTGTCAATGCATTATTACTTGTTGGTTAGAATTAATTCGAGTGTCACAAGCTCCACATTTCTCACTTCAAATCAAAGAAGATATTGACAAGGTCAAACCTTGACAGGTGTTCTGCTTTGAGTTAATGAGCCTTTGCCAGCTGTGTGAATGGATGAAGTTTCCCATCACTGCTATATATTAATCTGTGTCTGCTTTTTTCTGTTTTTCCTTTCTTTTAGCTTTATTCAAATGAACCTTTATATTTTGCATTTCCCAAATTCCTAGTATAGTCTAATGGCTACATAGTCATTGACATCCTCTATGTTTCCCTAAGCATCCTCAGTACAGTAAATCCCTATCTTAAGAACATTTCTGTTATGTGTGGCTGGGGAGATGGCTCAGTAGAATAAGTGCTTGTCTGGCAAGCACAAGGGCCTGAGTTCAATCCCCACTTTTTCAAAAAACAAAACAAAACAACCCCCCCCCCAAAAAAAAAATTACCACTGTGAACTTCCACAGATAAGAACAGTCCTCACATTAAGAACATTTCTAACTGAACAAATCACAGAAATAGCTCGGATGTGTGCTGGACACTGTCACGGATGTACTGCTGTGTGTTCACCGTGCAGTGTATGCAGTGTGATAGGATATAGTAGTAGAGTATAGGCATGGTCTTACTATGTTTTGGCTTTTAAAATTATGTTACAGTGTACACTTGTGTCAAAGTTGCATAAGACTTAGTGTGTAACATTTACAAACAAATGTAACTTAGGTGTGTTTTCCCAGGATGGAATTCTTAAACTGGGGACTTACTATTTGTTTTATTTTTTCTTTTTAGAATCTTCACTCTTAAAGCTATGAGATGTCTTTTGAATTTAATATTTAATGATGTAAGAGTGTATCAAAATAGTGATGAGATACTTTCTACATTTTGCTGATGCGATTTTGTTAATCCTGAAAATGGATTAGAGATAATATATATTTTTGTGATACTGGGTATGAACTCAGGACCTTGTACTTGCCAGGCAAGCACCTATTCTACTGAGCTATCTCCCCAGCCCCTAGAAATACTATTTGTATATAATATTAATATATATTATATCATATACATATATGATATAGGTATATAGTGTGCTAAAATGGTTATTGTATTTCACTTCCAGCATTTAGCAAAATGAATTACTAAAGTGTACACGAAGTATTTCTTGCATCAATGTCAATTATAAAACTGAAATAAATATTCCATGACAAAAAAACTTTACATCTGTGTTAGACATAAGCTGACAAAATGACTTTTATGCTTCATGTTAAATATGGAAAGGAGTATATAAGAGGTGCTTAAAATGATCTCACATTAGACTTTTAATGCATTACCTGCCCTGTGCACTGGGTTTCACAGGGAAAACACCTTATCCATTTCCTGATGCACGTAAGATTGTTTTCACTGAGCAATCTGTCTGCTTTCCTCTAGTATTTCAACCATGCTTTGTTTGGAGTTCTAGAAATGAGAGCCTACAGAACTAAAGGAAAATATAACCTAATTTCACTTTTCTAATAGAGAAAAGGAAAGTAAACTATTAGAAATACAGGGAATCAACACTGACCATCAGCATTTTTGTGTATTCTTAGTGACCAAAGTACACGCTATGGATTTTGTCAAAGCCACCAAATGAATAAGGGCAGATGGCCATTGGTGCCACCCTGAGGATATGTTAGCTGTCAGGTAACTAGGATAGAGGTGCTTTTCTATTTTTTTTCTCAAAATTCACTCTCAGCTGTATAGAAGCCAGGTGTGTCCACAGGGTTCCATGGCTTGGGGCCTGCTACCACCAGGACCAAAGGGGACTTTCCCTATCAGTGTTCCCTGGAGATTGTCTTTCCATTAGCAGGACAGCCACGTGGTGCTCAGGCTCTTCTTCCTCCCACTGATGTCTCCTCTCTGTCCATCCTGGTGCTGCCTGCTGCACACCAGAGAGTGCAGTTCCTTCATCTCCAACACCTTGCGTGCTTGGCCATCCTCAGTCACCCACTGTTACAGCCCTACCCCTGGAATTTGTTGTTCCGAATGCCTCTGAGATGAATTCAGCTTTCATTTTCTCATTCTCTGACTGCTGCACCTTCCCTTTCGCCATTCATTTTCTCCAAATGTCTAAAGTATCAACAACTTTTGATCCATAAACATCTGTAACTGTTTGACCCCTGACCACCATACTGCTGTCTCAGAAAATCATCAACCATCCTAAATCTTACTGTCTAAATATCTTGGACCTAGATAGTGAGCATAGCTGGAGGAATGCAATCAGTTCTTTATAAAAAGAATTAATGATCATTAATCTCAAGTGGACTCAGTGTTGCTAGGAAATGCATTATAGTTCCCTAATTCTTTGATTCTGTTATAATTTCAGACTGTTATCTTATAGGTTATCTTCCCCAGATTCCCAAACACATTGCCCAATTACTTTCAGCTGATAACCTTGCACCTTATCTGCCGGAGGCAACTGAAACAGTAGGAAAGGATCCCTACCCATCTGATCACTGCACTACCACCTACCTGTGGGTACCTCATTCTCATACTCCTTACGACTATGTTGAGCTGTCTGTTCCCTTGGGGAGGCCAGCCCTTTCTTATGCACTGTACTCTGCTCTCAGTTGTGTGCTCTGGTATCACTCCCTTGAAATCTCTTCACCTTGTTCCCTTTATGACCATGTTGTTATAATTTCTGTCACACGATAACCCGGCCTGGATGCCTCAAGGCTTTCTACCTAATTCCCCTACTGGGTTCTCTTGGCATCAAATCTCCTTAAAAGTGTCACCTATTCTTATGATCCCCACTTTCTGCACTCATCTTCTTTCTTGAGCCAACCTCAACTCTAACACAGTTTTTGTTTCTATGGCTGCATTGAAACAGCTTATTATTAAGGTCCTCAGATGCTTTTGCAGTGCCAGTTCTGGGGTCAGGTTTCCCCTTTTCTGCTGCTGCTGTTCACATTTCATTCCATTTATAAGTAGCACTTTACATAGCCCCTGTGCTTCCTCACATTTATTTTCAACTTGATTTCCAGAACTTTCCTTCCTTTCATTCAACCTCCTTGACCATTTTCTCCCAGTCTTTATTGCTCTTCACACCTCTGTAACTTTGTGAAAACCAAAGGGTATCATTTTACTTTTCCTCTAGCTCTCTCTACTTCAGGGGTGAACTCATCCTCAAGACCAAATTTATACCCAATCTCTGCCAAACTTGGTGTCACATATCTATCTTTCTAGTTGACAGCCTTCTGGATATTTAATACGTTTCTTAAAGTTAACATGTCTAGAATAGAATTGCTGCTGTGCAGACTCCACCACCCCACCAGGCAGGTATATTTCCTCTCCCCACCACTTACTGAACAGTTCATCTTCCAGTGTCTCAAGTAAAATTGCAGTTATTCCTGACTCACCTCAGTCTTCACTGCCAAACCATCAGTAAATCCTGGCAACTCTTCCTTCGACATACATCTGCAAGAGTCAGACTGTCGTTTATTATTTTCACTTTTATGACCTATCCCAGCTCACTATAAATTTTCAGTGATACTTTTGCGATTATTTTTCATTATCATGGCATCTGACCATTCCCCTTATTTACTTTTTTAAAGAATTCAGCAGTGGTTTTCATATTGCATGTGGCTGCTTTCACGTTAGTTGTTCAGATTGTGAGGTATAAGCATGTGAACTTGGTCAAAAAATTCAAAAGAGAGAAAAAAATTTAAACAGCTGTTCCTTTCCATAGACCAGCAGAAATCAGCAGTACAATTATTTAAACTATCCGATGTACATACATACATATTTATTTTCCCTTCCTTCTTATTTTCTTTTCTCTTTTTAAAATATTTTTTACTTGTTATTATTTTTAAAGAATACAAAATAGTGATAGAAGAAAACAACATTATACAAGATTTCACTAAACAGAGTGATAGGAATCCAACAATGGTTGCTGTACTACATGATGCTAAGTGCAAATTCTTTTTTTAGATTAACAGATATAAATGTATAAGTTTTGTTTAAAAAAAACAATAACTAAGAAGTTATAAGAAATTCAAGACAGGAAAAAAATCAGTAAAAAAAAATTGTGAGCATTGACTGCTCCTTTCTTTCTTTTTTTATATATTCATGTAATTAGGATTCTCAGAGTAGAAAGGAGTAGGCAATAAATAC